>JAUELF010229326.1:0-23583 GCA_031471495.1 Clinocardium nuttallii
TTAAGCTCATCTGGGTCGACACTTTACGTAGAGTCCATAATGTTGGTTTTCTCGCGAGACGGCTCAAATGTGTTGGCATTGTTACATGGTTTAACTGAACAAACTCATAAAAACAACATTACACCTTATTTATTCAATCATGAAAGTGTCTTCTAAAAAACAATACAAAATTCCTTTGTTCATATACCCATAGTATTGTGGCGTCTTGTTTGCTATGGCGTCGACGAAGTTAGGACTGTTGGAAGAGAATGCGGACCCCCCCACACACACACACATGGCACAAGCGTCTAAACGGTGACGTTATTGTTTGAAATGACGTCATACACGTGCATGCCATGAAACAGTATACTATTAACAGGTCACACACGTACTGTTAGCGTGACACAGAAAGAAATTGCCCATGATGAGTAGATCTATATGCGAACTTAACCTTACAAAGTCACGTGACGTATAATAATTATATTTTTCTTTAAAGAGATTTTTCAATATTTTTGTCTTTTAATGTGTTCGAGGTTGTCTGTTACAGATTTAAAATTACCCCATTAAAGAGGTATTTACTCGTTTTGCCACTGTATATTCCACTCTTTTCAATAAATGAATTTTTATTTATAAAGATTTACCATATTAAAAGTCTCAAACGTTCTCAAATTCGTCTGCTGCAGATTTGTTGTATGAGGGAAAAGGGTTTAACCGTTTCGTTATATTTAACGAAGGGCGTGTATGTTTTTGTCTTCGACTGATACGGTTTTTATAGGTTTTATGCCAATGTTATTATCTTCCCCGTTTTATGTATCAATAATAAAACTGTTGTTCTTATCGAGCTATAATCGTAGTGGGTCAGGGTCAAGGTCACCCAGGTGTAGGTCACTCGCCTGGATTATGTATCGTTTGACGTTAACGCTGTTCATCGTAACAATGCCCTTTTTTCTGTAAATAGATAAGTTAAGCTTATTTTTACCACCTTTCCAACATACATACTCTTTCTCACGTTTCTGCAGCAGAGGACTTATGAAATAATTGTGGCAAATGGAGAAAGTGTTAATAATTAGCTATTTAACCATTTGCCACAATGTTTTCATTTCAATTAAAAAAAAACGTTCATTTAAAGAGTTTTTCTATATTTATTCGGGTATGTCTTCGAAGTCGTCTGCTAAAAGAATGATGCATGTGTGAAATGTTTAACCTTGATTTAAATCCTTTTCCACGTTAAACAAACACAACTCTTTTACCACATACAACAAATCTGCAGACGACAAATTTGAAACCATCTTGGGAAATGTATGATAATTGAATATAGTATAAAACATTGTGATGTTGAAGTCACTGGTAGTCTTTCATGATCAGTGTTAACCTTGTCATAAATCCGCCGTGGCCGAGTGGTGAGGGTGGGATTTTTATACAGGGCGTCCCGGATTCGATCGTTCATGGTTCAGCACCTAGTATCCTAGTACTGGTTTGTTTACCAGGTGATCATGACAACGCGTTCTGTCGCCGTGATATCGCTGAAATAATGTTGAAAATTACGTTATATATAAGAGAAAACAGTTTATCTTGCTGTGTGATCAGTTGACTCGTCAATATTTATAAAACAAATCCTGTTTATGATTGTGTATCCGCATATTGGTCTGTCGGCGCGGCAATAATTGCGAACATGAGACAATTGTTTGTTGTTGAATTACTGATTGAAAACAGAACTACGGAAATTCACATAGGCCATGAGAGCCGTTCGAAGAGAACATTAATATGATGGATTCTGCGTAATGTATCGACCCAGATCAGTCTGCGCAATCCGCGCATGCTAATCAGGGCCGACACATTCCGTCTCAGGAGGATGGAGGTATGGAGAAATGATTCCTGAAACAGAAAATGCACAGGAGGCGAAACGTGTATAACCAGGTTAGCCTGCGCGGCATGTTTAGGCTGATCCGGGTCGATACTTTACGCAGAGTCCAGAATGTTGGTTTTCTCGTGGAGCAGCTCATATATATAACGATATAACGTCGTTATTTAAAATTGAAATGCATTAAGGTTTAGCATACAGTTCCTGCATGAAATACTTATTAACACGCTTGCATATACTACATATCTGTAAAAGACGACTCTGAAAACGTCTTGGCAAAATGATGTTAACTCTCTTTGAATGAAAGAAAGATAATTAAAATTGATTATTACATAGGATTGAGAAAACATTGTGGCAAACTATTTTGATCGACTTCTCTATTTGTCGTAAAGTTTTAAAAAAGTTATCTGCTTCAGATACGTAAGATTTCGTCCTCATGTAAGAAAAGAATAATCCTTTCCCACACACAACATATTTGCAGAAGACGACTTTGAAAACATCGTGACACAAAACCTGAAAAATCTCCATAAAATATAGCTCAATTGTTAAATAAAGTTGAAAACATTGCGACCAGAGGTGAATTTGCTAATCATGAGCAATTTCACCTTTGGCCACAATGTTTTCAAAAGAAGTCAGCTGCTGTCAATATTTAGTCAATATGTAGTCAATATATAGTCAATATGTAGTCAATATTTAGTCAATATGTAGTCAATATTTAGTCAATATGTAGTCAATATATAGTCAATATGTAGTCAATATTTAGTCAATATGTAGTCAATATATAGTCAATATTTAGTCAATATTTAGTCAATATGTAGTCAATATTTAGTCAATATTTAGTCAATATTTAGTCAATATGTAGTCAATATATAGTCAATATTTAGTCAATATATAGTCAATATTTAGTCAATATTTAGTCAATATGTAGTCAATATTTAGTCAATATTTAGTCAATATGTAGTCAATATTTAGTCAATATGTAGTCAATATATAGTCAGAAGGTTGGAAGTCATTAACTGGCCTGATTATAATGCGTTTTGCGTTTTTATTCTCAGGTTAATTGCCTTTGGATATAGGGTGAAGGAACACTTTCATCACTCAATTACGTATTCTCTGATCGGAGCTATCTGTTATCAAAATCTATTACTTCAGTTTTACACTAACATTACCTGTCTATCTTCGAGGGTGAGTCATACTTTCCCCCAGGTCTCGTCTAGGATCTCAGTGCAAGCACCCGGAACTTTCTAAACCCTTCCACCTCCCCCTACATCAGATCTGCAGCAGACGACATTGAAAACATCTAGGTAAAAAATACAGAAAATCTCTATAAATATATTTACTGAAAAAAGGATGAAAATGATGTGGCAATTTCACCATACATCACAGCAAGTCATTTGCTTCGGAAGCATCAGAAGGTGTCGTTTAGTCGAACATGTGTACAGAAGTCAACACGTTTGGAATATTAAGATTACACTATAATATAATATTATACATCTAAATGTTGCAGACTGAAATACAGCTTGGGCTTAAGTCATATTAATTCGTACCTGCATCGAAGGTAAACCAATGTTGCTCATTTGTTCATCGATGTTTACCAAAGTGACATAAACCGAAACATCATGATATAAGTAGACTCGTCGACGGTAACATCAGAATACGATACTGCCTGTGTTCAGTTCAAACCTAAAACCTAAACACAGAACAAGTTATATAACGAAGTCTAAGCAAGATGTGTCCAATTTCTGAGCCATGTAGCTCTGTCGGTAGTGACGCGGGCTTTCAATTCAGGGGTTGTGAGTTAGAATCCCGGCACGGCCAACTTTCTTTCCGACCTTTGACAAAAGTCGGTGCGGCATGCGTCATATGTCTTTCACCAATGGGCTGCCGCCGTGGTATGACTGAGAAAATGTTAAAAACGGCCTTAGACCCCAATCAATTAACCCATTTCTGAGACGTTAGCAATATTACGGACAGACAGGAGAATGTCGGGAATCACTCGTTTTATTTATAACATATAAATCACGAACTTCATTTAAAATACATTAAATATGTCTACAACGCCTTGATATCTCCAACGTGATATAAAAGGTAACCATGGGCGAGAAATGTTCAGATTTATTACCGAAAAGATGAGAGAAAGGCAACCGGTATATGAGAGAAAATGGAGATAAATATGACTGCGTTTAACAAATTTGAGCTCACATGTACCAGGATCGTAGAATGTTAAAAAAAAATAGAATAATTAATTAGAAGATTTAATTATAAAATCAAATTGATGTTGTCGCAATGTTTTCAACAGTAATCTTCTGCAGAGGCGTTAGAAAGTGTCGGTATGAGGGAAAGGGTTTATGCAGCAGGCGATCTTTTAAAACAATGTGCCGAAAAGAGGAAAAATTTCATAATGAGCAATTTCTCCTTTTGTTTTGTTATAATAAGTATACATTAATTTTTAAAGATATATTGCATTTTTACCTTGAATTTAATTAAACTCGGCTAGTAGTTGAGACTTGTTGCTCGTAGGGAAAGGGTTCAAAACTTTCCTAACGTAAGAGTACTATTTAGAACGATGTTAAGCCTGTGGACGCGCTATTATTATTTCGAAAAGATTTTGAGAAAATGAGGAAGTTGTTTTGATTGGCAATTGTTTCCATTTCCAAAGATGTTTTGAAAAAAATTGTTTCAAAATAGAACTTTCAGTTTTTCACAGATGTTAGATCAACATAATCATGTCAGACAAACGATTTATTTTGGAGAGCGTCATAATGTTATCAGTGACCATAAAACAGCAGGCGTTAGATATGTCCGCTGATACAATTTACAAAACAGGTCACGTGGTATCTTAGGTCGGGGGAATGATTTATGTTCCAAACCTATCTCTAACGATTGTATGCCGATTACAAAAACTTGCACAAATGTCTTGTAGTAGTATTTGCTTTTCTTAAACACAAACTATATTTATTGGGAATTGTGACACTCAAACGGGCTTAACAACGTTAACCAGGCTTCAACACTATAAAAGTTCAAACGTGCTCAGAATTCGTGCTCAATTATCTGATTGGTCCCAAGCAAATTCGTGCTCCAAATTGACCAATCAGAACCCTTATTTGGAGCACGGACTTCATTTCTGAGCATTGAGAACGTTTTCAGAGTTTTAGACTCAGATTTTCGTCAAAACAAGATGAATAAAGTTTTGGTTTATTACTGAATTAAACGTTGATTTCTAACATCAGCATCAATCAGGATACCTACAATATAAACAATTCAGTTTTCACGTTTTGATTATCGTTAGAATAAAGTTAAAGTCTACATGAAGAGCTAGTTCTTAAAATTGTCATAATTATTTATTTGTATATATCTAATTACCTGCATAGTCTATCTTTCCCTTTATATTTTGCAGAGAGGACATCCGAACCGCCAGTATAGTTGCTTCCGATCCAGATGGAGTTGACTGTCTAGTCATTGATAGAGAGTAAGTAAAACTAATGTTTCGGCCTTTCGGGAAATCCAACATTATTCAGTGCAATTGCTTCCAATGTAGGTCCAGACCAGCCTGCGCAGTCTGTTCAGGATCTGCTCTGTTCGCAAAAAAATGCATAAATAGGTTTTTCAAGAAACTGTTTCTAGCAAGTAGTGTGTACTTATACAAGATAGTTATCTACTTTTATCGTTAATTAATACGGAAAGGTTGGTTTTCATATAGAACGGCTTAATTAAGCGGTAATCCATGAAAACGAACCTCAATGCTTTGATAACACGTGCGGTAAAAAAACATGCTTGCGCTTACATGCAAATGGAAACCTTTAACAAATGACTAATTGAGCCGTCCCGCGAGAAAACCAACATTGTAGCCTCTGTGTAAAGTATCGACCCGGATCAGTCTAAACATGCCGTGCAGGCAAACCCTGACAGACGCTTTTCGTCTCCTGTGGACTTTCTGTTTCAGTAATCATTTCTCTATACCTCTATCTCTCGGATACGGAATGTGTCGGCCCGGATCATTCTGCAGAGACAGCGCAGGCTGATCTGGTCGATACATTACGTAGATGCCATGATAATGTTCACAGACAGGGTAATGTTCATTTGAAACAAGATTCGTGGCATTTGTACTACACGCGATTTCGGGACTTTTGACACGCCCTTCCACATGTATTTATAAGAAAAATGATGAAACGAACAATATAGTCCCAGTGATATAAGACTACATGAATGTGCAGGCGTATCATGATCTTCATCGCTGTACACGCGAATGTTGTTTAAGTTCGCGTGAAGCGGGACTAATGGTTAACTGCAACTACGATAAAATCGCAACATTGACTATCTTCCCTGTTTTATGTATCAATAATAAAACTGTTGTTCTTATCAAGAGATAGACGTAGAGTGTCGGTGTCAAGGTCACCTAGTTGTAGGTCGTCCAGTTGTAGGTCACTCGCCTGCAGTATGTATCATTTGACGTTAATGTTGTTCGTCGCGGCAATGGTTATATCCGGGGTTACATTTTCTAACAGAGGATTGCTGGATGAGACTAGTTTTCACATGATAGAACAAGTATAATTATCTAGCTGGTCAACATGCTAGAAGTTGATCTGAATCTTCACTGGCTAAAGTACCAACGGTCGGGGACTTAAGTACAATTTGACCGATATAAGGCTTAATACTAGGGTCAGATGTCTACAAAAATAAAAGGAAATTAAAACATCTGTTTTTATTCGGAACAAACACTCTTCCGATTGGCACAACTATAGACCATTGTTTGCTTAAACCCTTTCACTCAAACAGGCAATTTGTTATGCCTCTGCACTCAAACAGGCAATTTGTTATGCCTCTGCATCAGATGATTGAAGAAAACAGTATAGTTGGAGAAGAAATTGCTCAACACGAGAAGTTGATAATTTTCCTACATTGTTTTTTCTTTTTTCATGCTATCAAATTGTGTTTTGTGATATATTCGTGGATATTTCCAAACTGATCGTCTATAAAATTTCTCATTGAAAGAAACTTCCTTACTGTGATATCTTTCAATGTTAATACGCAATAAACCACTTAAAGATTTTCTGTAGTTTTACTAGTTTCTTGCCAAGGGCACTTGCACAAGTGCATATAAACTAAATTAAGTGCGCTTAAATTAACAAGTGAATTTTAACGGCAATCCAAGTTATTGCATTTTATTCCAGACATGAAACGAAAGCTGACGGCGATGAGTCTTATATACAGGCTATAATGCAAAATTGAATTATGAATTATTATACGGCAAGGCTTTAGAAAAAGATCCATTTTATAAATGCAAACAACTTTTTTTGTCAAGGTCGGTACCGTTGACTTGTCTAGAATGCAAAATTGTAACCCAACAAAAGCGCAGTTCAACTCCATTTAAATTGCGATATTGTATCAGAGTACATCGTTTGTAAAATACGAATATAAGGTACAACGAAACTTTAGGGATTGCATATTCATACCGAGAAGATACAGATCAGCCTATGTGTCCAGATAATCTGACCTTTGTTTGCATCGCACACCTGTAAAAGTCAACCCTATTTACCCGTTCCAACATGTAGATTCATGTTTAATCACCCCCCTCAGTAGACATTATAAAACATTGTTGCTCAAGGAGAATTTTCTCATGATGTTCCTTTTTTAACCCTTTTCCTCATACCACAATTCTTCAGCAGACGACTTTGAACATATTTTGTAAAAAAAATAGACAATCTCTATAATTGAATGGATAACCCATGACGAAAAGTGGAAAACATTGTGGCAAAAGGAGAAATTGCTCGTTTTGAGCATTGTTTTCTTTTGTCACAGTGTTTTCAAAGGGCCGTCTGCTGCATAGGCGTCAGAAAGCGCCTATATGAAGTAAAGACGTTATCAATGTTATCTAAGGAATATTCTTTGATTAAGCAGGAGATTTGTCGTGTGTTGGAAAGGGTGAAAACCTTTTGAGTATATACAGACGGATGATATTTTGTTGTGTTCCGTCTCAATTATAAAGATATCTGTGCACTTATGATTTACTACGGTATATGTCTTTTCTGTTGGGAAATAATTACTTTTGTAATTATAAATGAAAAAAAAAAGTTTTTGGCCTTGGAATTTTGTGTTTAAACAGTCTTTTTATTTGTACATTTCATTTGCAGTACAATTATCATCTTTGATGCATTATTTCAAGGTAAATTGTGTATTCGTTCTAAGTCTCAAAATGGACTTATGAACATAACCACATGACTTAAAAAATAAATAAAACACCATGGGGGTTTTAAAGGAGAGAGAGATAGATCTATATCAGAAGAGTACACCGGATGTCATACATACCGATTTAATATGATACTGTAACAACTGAATATTCTACAAGAATATGGCATGACACTTGTACCATCTAATACGGCCTGATATTCACCGACAGACAGTATCAAACTTATATTTTACTGTATCAACTGTATATTCTACAAGAACATGTCTTGACACTTGTACCATATAATACGGCCTGATATTCACTGACAGACAGTATCAACCTTATATGTTACTGTATCAACTGTTTATTCTACAAGAACATGTCTTGACACTTGTACCATATAATACGGCCTGATATTCACCGACAGACAGTATCAACCTTATATGTTACTGTATCAACTGTTAATCTACAATCACATGTCATGACACTTGTACCATAGAATACGGCCCGAGATTCACTGACAGACAGTATCAACCTTATATGTTACTTCATCAACTGTTAATCTACAAGAACATGTCTTGACACTTGTACCATAGAATACGGCCTGATATTCACTGACAGACAGTATCAACTGTTAATCTACAATCACATGTCATGACACTTGTGCCATAGAATACGGCCTGATATTCACTGACAGACAGTATCAACCTTATATGTTACTGTATCAACTGTATATTCTACAATCACATGTCTTGACACTTGTGCCATAGAATATGACCTGATATTCACTGACAGACAGTCATACGCAACGATTTGATATGATACTGTAACAACTGTTTATTCTACAATCACATGTCTTGACACTTCCACTATATAATTTGATCTGATATTCACTGGTGGAAAGTCAAACGCAACGATTTAATATGCCTCTGTAACAACTGTATAGTCTACACGAATATGTCTTGACAATTGTGCCATAGGATATGGTCTGAAATATACTGACAGACATTATCAACCTAATATGTTACTGTCACCACTGTATATACTACAAGTACATGTTTATGTATTGACAAGTGCACCATGCAATAGGATATTCACTGACAAAATCATAATTGAGCCTTGCTGCGAGAAAAACAACATTGTGGTCTCTGCGTAAAGTATCGACCCGTATCAGTCGGAACATGCCGTGCAGGCTAATCCGGACAGACACGTTTCGTCTCTTGTGGATTTTTTGTTTCAGGAATAATTTCTCTATACCTCTATCTCTCGGAGGCGGAATGTGTCGGCTCGGATCAGTCTGCGATGACAATTAAGCCTGATCTGGTCGATGCATTACGCATATGCCATAATGCTGGTTTTCTCAAGGGACGGCCCATACATTAAATTAAGAAGCAAGTTGACGCATTTGATATGATAACATAAGTTCGAAATACACATGCTTCACTAATTATTTCGGATGCCTTTGGAACGTAAGATATGTAGTCATTGAAAATATTTACGATTTCTAAGTCCATGAAGTCTGTTTTATCAGTTTCAAAGTCGTATAGGACTATATTTGAATGGGTTGAAGTGTATTTCAAGTCGTATATGAATATATTTGAATGGGTTAAAGTGTATTTCAAGTCAATACACTTCAAATCTCGAGGTTATCTTTGTCAGCTCCTCTTAAGACTTTCCGTCTGTAGACGCATCTTACTTCAAATATATTTTAAAAACATTGTTGCGATATTGTGAGCAATTTCTCATTGTGCAACAATGTTTTCAACTGTTTTAAATAATTACACATTCGTTTATCACGATTCCCATAAGTTTCAAGTGATTTTCTTTTTCAAGGTCATCTGCTGTTAGTTTTGTGTATTTAGGAAAGGGTTTAAACGCTGAAAAAATTAATACATTTGAGATACGTTATCATTTAATGTACATTTTCTTCGTAAATGATACTTACTCATAGATTTAAAGATGTTTAATTTACACGATTCTTCCTGATCAAGTGAGCACTGCTCTTCCAATATTTACCCTTTCCCACTAGGTTTATCTGTACCAAAATACTAGACAAAAATATGGAACATCTCGTCAGATGAAAAAATCGAACACTTTATGAAAAATTACTCCTTTTGCCATAATGCTTTCAGAAATTGTCTGCATTAGATGCGTCAAAATACATTTTGACAAAAGGAGGAATTGCTTATTATGAACAATTATTTCTTTTATCATAATGATTTGAAACGTTGTCTGCATTAGATGCCTCAAAATACGTCTACAGTTGAGATATGGGGATTGAAATAAGGCTGACCATATCTGTGGTTTAAACCGAAGCGAAATGTCTAATAGATTGTATTTGGTTTGCAATAATTTAGTCTTGAGTTACCTGCCCTAGGATTGCATTAAAGAGTCAGGTATTCACCATTTTCACCAATGACGGTGCCAATTAGACAAGGTGTAGCAAGCAAAAAGCTATTCCAGGGTTTGGATACGTTTCATAATGCTCAACAGAAAATATCAACCAATTTATCTACATTGGACTAGATAAAATGAATAATTTCATGAAATATGCACAACTACAAATGTATTATAGATCTGTATATGTTTTACTTATTCTGCTTCCAGGTCCTACACACAATTAATAAGTAACCTCGATGATTTGCATTTAGCCTACGATGACGAGGAAATCGTTACAGGGTAAGAGCATTATATACCATTTCTAAAGCAATACATCGTACTTTCACGTATGTATATTTCCACATTGCCTCTGATCGACTAAGATAATTAAATGTTTAGCTCGTCTGTATTTCGAAGAAAAAAAGTCTGACTATTTGCAATACCATTGGCATCGTCGTTTGCCTCCGTCACAAAAATCTAACCCTACCTTATAACTAAAAAAACGTTCAACATTTTCAAATGAAACTTGGTGCATAGGTTCATAGGAACAATATACCAAGTCTCATAACTCTGGCTTTAATAATTATTCAGTAATGTCCCTTTTCGACTTAAAACAAAAGGCAGATGAAGGTTTGGGTTCGCTCAGCGGTGCCCTTGTTTCTTTGTCGCGTGACCTGCAGTGTTTTCCAGCTACATTGCAATACATCGAAAAGCTCTTCGGCCAAATCACATATGTGTGTTGTTGTTTCGATTAAATCGATAATTATGTAATATGTATTTCATTTTTAAATTACAGAGTGGATGCAGATTTTGCCAAACTTAAACTCGGGGACCTCAGCATAGTTACCACGTTAGGTGTTGGTGGTTTCGGCAGGGTAGAATTGGTAGGTGACATTCATAAACCTATATACAGTCAATTGGTAGGTGACATTGATAAACCTATATACAGTCAATTGGTAGGTGACATTGATAAACCTATATACAGTCAAACCAGTATTTAAAGACCAACCATGGGAAGTGAACGGTCTGCTCTTTGTTCACAGGTGGTCTTTATTTACGAAAATGAGTAGTGTTTGGAGACTTAAAGTATGGTCGCTATAGACGGGGAATGACTGTCCCAAAGTGGTCTTCAGCACAGGTTCCACTGTGTTTATAGTTTGCTTAAGCATGGTGTATTCGATAAATGACTATCACATACTTAAATATAGCAGTTTTAACTACCCTTTTTATGGATACGACTGAACAACTGCAGTCTGAACTATCAGTTATGATAATTTACCAAGGAAACGCCGTGAAATACTACCAAAAGTGGCGTAAAACACTTTTCCAAACAAATTGATGAGTTGAGACCTCTCGTGGTACAATGTACTAGTTTAGACTGAACGGCTTAGGTCCAGATCAGCTTGTCCACCTGCTCGGTCTTATCAGAATATATACAAAAGTGGATGAAAACTTCTAAAAAGCTTATTGCAGTAATATATAAACACAGTTTAACTTGTACCATTTTGCATATATGTGCTCAATTTTACAAGCAGTTGTGATAATTTACTAAGAAAACACATTGAAATACTTGTGAAAGCGGCGTTAAACAGATAAAATGTATTCGTTTAACATAAACTCTGTCTTTAAAAGTGTTCAGCTATTTAAAATAAGTTCATCTGTTGATATGTTGTCAGGTCCAAATCAACAACGATAACAGTAGAACGTTTGCCTTAAAGATAATGCGGAAACATCACATCGTGGAAACACGACAACAAGAACATATCATGAATGAGAAAAAGATCATGTCGGAATCCAGGTCCGACTTTATCGTCAGGTAACACCAGTTCTTTAGTTTGGTATAACAGTGCAGATTAAACACTTTCATCAAGAACATATTATCTGGAATTAGCAAACCCCGAGTCCATATCAAGAAACTACAACACTTTGAAAACGTTCTATGTGTTCAGAAGTGAACGGTTTTCTCCAAATAAGGAATTCTGATTGGTCAATTTTGAGAATGGATTTTTATTCTGACGAACCAGACACTTGAGCACGAGTTCTGAGTATGCTTTAAATGTGTTGGGGCCTGGTCCGGTTTCATCGTCAGGTTAAATTTTGTTGCTTAATGCAGGAAAATGAAACTGATATAACTTCGCGATTTTAAACTTTTATCATCACACATAGACATTTGCCGCATCCGAACATCATAGCAAAAAATAACGAAACATCACCAAAATGAAATTGCGGTTATTATAAAGTGTTGAAACCTTGTTGTCAAAAGGAAAACATACATGTTACGTCTTTAGCAAACGACTTTCGAAAAACGAATTCAATCAGACAGCTCTGATACATGTATCGGGTAACTATTAACATTTCACTAGAAGGCACATGTTAACAAAGCATGTGATACCTATAGATGGCCATAATAGCACCCATTGCCAATACAAATACAAATGCCTTTTCTTTCCAACGTTTGACAAAAGTCATAGTGACATGCGTCATTCGTGTTCCACCAATGGGATGTTTAACAGTATATGTGGAAAAGCAGCCAGTTGCTTGGAACGTATGTTTTGTGGTGTACTGGTGTTGGAAAGCCAGGAAACGCATGAATAGATGAACTGGTCGGCGTGCTATGAGTGAAAAATTGTTGAAAACGGCGTTTAACCCAAATTAAGATCTTTTCAAACCCCATTTTTCAGATTACATCGAACGTTTAAAGACAGAAAGTACCTGTATATGTTATTGGAAGTGTGCCTGGGGGGTGAGCTATGGACCGTACTCAGGGATAAGTGAGTATCTACCTTAACACAACTCGGCAGCGGACCACTTGGAACACATCAAGGAAAAATATAACAAATCTCTTTAATTGAAGGTTTTAACATTCCTGAAAGAGTTGAAAACATTGTAGCAAAGAAGAAGTCGTTCATTTTGAGAAATTTCTCCTTTTGTCACAATGTTTTCAAACATCGTCTCCTGCATTTGGCTTCGAAATCGTCTGTGTGTGTGAAAGCGTTTTTTAAGCTTTGTACCAGATATGAAATACAAGACACACAACAATGAATTATAAAATATTGACACAAAGTTGAAAACACTGTTCAAACAAAGAACGGAGATGCATATCAATGTAGATCTAATACAATTAAATATAAAATATTGACGCAAAGTTAACCAATGCATCGGATCGATTTCATAGAATGTATGATCAGGGTTTTTTTTTCATACCTCCATGGAAACGAAAAAAGTCTCTCCATTCCTTATGTTTTAGCATTAATTTGGATATTACATTGAGTAATAGAACATAATAGTATTTTACAACTTTATTTTTAAAAATATAGCACTGCAAACATTAGTACTACTATTTATAGGTCTACATTGTAAAAAAGTAGTACCGATCGCCAAGGTAATTCTTTTATGAGGTTATGAAAAAAATATATCAGCTAATCACAGACAAGCAATAGTGGTGAATACAAACTAAAATATAAATACATAATATAAGTACATCGAATATATGAAAATGTTCGTAGTTTTAATAAGTTTATTTCTATCACCACAGAGGTTCGTTTGACGACACTACGACGCGTTTTTACACCGCCTGTGTGCTGGAAGCTTTCTCCTACCTCCACAACAAGGGTATAGTGTACAGAGATCTCAAACCAGAAAATCTGCTCCTAGATTCCAAGGGATACGTGAAACTGGTGAGGAAACTTGTCTGTTCTTGTATAATAAAACGGTCCAGATAAGGAGGGGTATAGAGCTCCAACACCCATTATATCTCTCTTGTTACCCAACCAAACCATATGGTGTGGGTACTCAAAAGAATCATCTCATTGAGGCGATTATGTTGAGTTATCACAACATAGGGTTATACATCAAGTTAGAACATGCACATCTCTGGACCTCTCTGTTACCATTTCATTCTGAATGGTTCAAACACTCGTTAGCGTAAGTGCTAGCGTATTTTACATAATTATGTAATAATTTTGTCACGTTTAGCAGCGTCAAAAGTTGCCAGTATCAGGGATATTATTAGTTTAAGTATATCAGTCGACACAATCTTGTGAAGATGTGATATAATTCTCACAGAATGTTGTCAGAGTAATTATTACCTTTTTGTACTCATTTATTCTCTATAATAAATAGAATTTACGATGCAAACGTATATTGTATCATATGCCAGACGTGCAAATTACTATAAAGACGACATAATGAAAATGCGCGCTAATAACCTTGCAAGATGCAATTCCTTTGAGCACCAGTAATTATACTATATTAATTGCATCATACGTATACATCGTTATTAGAACAAAACGTGGCTCAACAGATTCATGCAAGCCATGAACGATTTGCATGTTTCCATTGACACACGTTCATTGTCAACGGCATTTGACAATGTGTATGCTCCAGCTCTGCTTCATTGTCAACTAAATATGAGAGGCTCCACGAGGAAACCAATATTATGGACTATGCGTAATGTATCGACCCAGATCAACCTACGCGGACTGCAGTCTTGTCCGACACATTCCGCCTCGATGGGGGATGGGGGTATTAGAGTAATGATTCCTGAAACAGAAACTCCACATGAGGCGAAAGAGTCTACAATATTGGTTTTCTCGTGGAATGGCATATAATCAGTAGTATTGAACTTTTACTGTGGAGTTTTTCGTAACTTACCTCTGAAAACATACTTCATACTTTATTTGACAGGTTGATTTCGGGTTCGCCAAGAAGGTCGGTCTTGGTAAGAAAACGTGGACGTTCTGTGGTACGCCCGAATACGTTGCCCCGGAAGTGATTCTAAACAAAGGTCATGACATTACAGCGGATTACTGGTCCCTTGGAATATTGATGTTTGAGCTCCTGACCGGAAGGTAAACTTTTACAAACACAACACAAATGCGGTAGACGACTGAGGAAATATGTCGGCACTAATATGGAAATCTCTATTAATAGGAGTATATGTAGTTGATCAGTGGTTTGCGATAACCAACAGTAACGTGGCGATCGCAAATCCTGCTAAGGGGTCCATGGAGTGAAATCAAACTGGTTACTGCTTTACAGAAATGTTTAACCCTTTCAATCATATAGACGCTTACTGACGCCTATGCAGCAGATAGCTTTTCAAAACGAGCAATTTCTCCTTTAGCCACAATGTTTTCAACTCTTTTTTAATAATTAAACTCTCAAACTCTTTTTGTATGTGGGAAAGGGTTTACACCTTCTATGACTATATCGCGAACAGTGCATAAGCTGATTAGACAACGCGGATGAATTTCCTCATCTGGATCTGTACTGATCGCAGATGCATGTGAATTGGTTTTTCCTAATTCGCCGCTCAATTAACGAATAGAGCTGAAATCAATATTGTTCAGCACTTTCTCCTGTTTTTGTCTCTTTGTTTTAAAAGCCTTCTACTGCATATGCATAGAAATGTTCATTGTTTGATGTGCTTACAAATAATGAATGGATAAAGCGACAATACAATCTTGCAACGGTAAACAGATCAATTCGGCTGTTTTCTGTGCGTGATCAATATCTGGAACGTTTTTGTTTTTTTAAATATTCAATTTTGACCTGATACCAACCTCTCCTTTCCCCTAAGTATATGACGAAGTAGTTCGATATAACGGCGTCAAAAATTGTCAAAGAATGGAATGTTAACAAGTTTGGAAACGAGTTAGAAGAACGAATTATGTCCAATTCGAATGTCAGCTTTTAAAAATACTTGCAGTTTATTAACCCTTCCCCCCATACGACAATTCTGCAGCAGACGACTTTGCACATATTTAGTCAAAAAACAGAAAATCTCTATAACTGAATGGATAACCTATGACTAAAAGTGGAAAATATTGTGACAAAAGGAGAAATTGCACGTTTTGTGCAATTTCTCCTTTTGTCACTATGTTTTCAAAACGCCGTCTACTGCAGAGGCGTCAGAAAGCGTCTATAAGAGAGAAAGGGTTAAAAAAGCAAACACTTGTAGTTGCTTAAAATATGAAATATGTATTTTTCTGTAGAGTGTAAATGCAAACAAATAAGACCGTAAAGTTACCAAGATAAGCGCCGTTACTGATAATACGTGTATTATTACTTAGAGTGAATCTGTTTGCAAAATGAGACGTAAAGTTCTTAAACGCAAACACATAGATTGCAATGGCGTGACGTCGTTTAATATTTAATGACGTCGTTATTTTACAGACTTGTATTAGTTACGTTAGGTAGACTTCCTCGTCTGAAAGGAACCTAAACATCTGGGTTCTTTGCAACAATAACATATTTTTACAAGAACGATCAATCGTTATAGTATTTAGATGTCTATAACTCTATAGGAAAGTTTTTAGGAGGTATAAAATTAAACTGTTTCTCTAAAAAAAACCTGAGAGTTAAGTGACAAAACACTGAAAAAAGTAGTCCCAGCATTATCATCACCAGTGACAATATTCTCTGTGAAAGCTTGTATGTACACCGATAAATCTCAACTGGTCTCACACGCAGCTTTCAAATCGTGCGGTTTACTGTGACAGGTTGCATGTACACCGATAAATCTCAACTGGTCTCACACGCAGCTTTCAAATTGTGCGGTTTACTTGGCTTTTTTACGACCTGTGCATTCTTGTCAGGATAAATACTACCAGTCTTTATTGTAATGTACCGTGGGTAAACGCCGTAATGTAACTTACATACTGCCAGACTTTATTGTAATTTACCGTCGTTGATAAACGCCATGATGTAACTTACATACTGCCCGACTTTATTGTAATTTACCGCCGTTGATAAACGCCGTGATGTAACTTACATACTGCCACACTTTATTGTAATTCACCACCGTGGATAAACGCCGTGAAGTAACGTACATACTGCCAGACTTTATTGTAATTTACCGCCGTTGATAAACGCCGTGATGTAACTTACATACTGCCAGACTTTATTGTAATTTACCGCCGTGGATAAACGCCGTGATGTAACTTACATACTGCCAGACTTTATTGTAATTTACCGTTGGTAAACGCCGTGATGTAACTTACATACTGCCAGACTTTATTGTAAGTTACCGCCGTGGATAAACGCCGTGATGTGTCTTACATACTGCCAGACTTTATTGTAATTTACCGTGGATAAACGCAGTGATGTAACTTACATACTGCCAGACTTTATTGTAATTTACCGCCATGGATAAACGCCGTGATGTGACTTACATACTGCCAGACTTCATTGTAATTTACCGCCGTGGATAAACGCCGTGATGAAACTTACATACTGCTGAAAGGATTAAACAACATTCAAACAAACGAAATGAATTATCCTTATTTGTAATATATAAATCATAAAAATCGGTTATCGTTTATTTTCAAAATGTAAAAAAGTTGTTTCAAGAAAAACTGTACTAAAATAAGATATCATGTTATTTTTTATAGCTTTTTGACAATTCAATTATAGATTAAGTATGAACTATAATTAAACAATTCAAACTATCAGATAAAAAATGAAATGGATGTTAGTAAAATACACAAATAGCTTTCGCATTCAGATGAGCTCCGAGCCAAAACATTTATTAACGTAGTCGTAGCGAGAGATTACAGGTTCACGTTTGATTTCAAAGACATAACATAACATATAACTGTAGGTGCTACCTTTTTACGAAAACTAAAAATACGTAATCAAATGTATATTGCTACATATATTCCCTCCTACATTTTGTGTTTTTTATGGATTTGTATATCATTTTCTAAATACAGTTCCTTGTAAACAGCAGGCGGCTTATAAAACGTCTGAGCAAAATTATACAAAATTCCAATACGTGAAAGTGAAATTACTGAAAAGAGTTGAAAGCGTTATTGCATAAGAAAAAAATGCTCATCTTCGGCAACTTCTGATTGTGCAACAGTGCTATCAAGAGTCGCCTGCTATCGAACTGAGCGTCAAAACGCGTCCGAGTGTGCGAACGGGTTGAAAATATTGATAACAAAAATAAATCTACAAACTTTTGTATCAATAGGCTAAATACGATAAATGCTACTTTTGTTTACATTTAATGCCAATGCTCGTTGTAATGGTATACACGAGAGCGGTGCTCAAGGTAAACCAAACTTGGCGTAATTAATACACGACTCGGGTAAAAAATACCTGCCCAGAGCATCGATGCTATTACTAAAGAGGGAACCTTGCAGAGCTAGTTCATCTGTATCTAAACTGTTCTCCAATACCATCTTATTGTTTTTCGTATTCTAGCTACTCTCATTTAATTAATTCTCTTTATTTTAGTCCGCCATTTTCGGGCCAGGATCCCATGAAGACTTACAATATAATATTGAAAGGTATTGATGCCATCGAATTCCCAAGAAAAATCACGAAAACGGCACATACGCTCATCAAAAAACTATGCAGGTAATATAAGTTTAATATATTGTGTTTTAACCTGATCAATGATGAATTGACATTCGGAAGAGTCCATAGCCAATTCTAGGAACATCAAGATAATTTGATTGATTAATTCATTAGAGTTTAACGACGTGTTCAATACATTTTTTCAGCCGTATTACGGCTGCCAGTTCACCTACTCATATATTGTCTGGCATGATCTTGCTAGTACTCCACACAACAGTCTTACTAAGCAAGTGGCTGCGTTTCCACATGGACTGTTAGTCTATTGATGGAAGACAAAAGACGCGTGTTACATTTATTTTTTCCAAACGTGAGAAAGAATGTTGCCCGAGTTGGGGTTCGAACTTATGTCAAGATGTAAACATGTTAAGTTGATCAGTCAACACTTTAGAGCCCGCCAGAGGGCGAATATAAGTGACACAGACTTTGCGAGTACAGCAAGTCACATGGTTAACGCCGTGTCCAACAGTATTTTAGTGTTGCCATGGTGACAAAACACTTCTCTGTGATCCTGCGTGACTGACCAGTCTAAAGCTAGTTGCTATGCCCATGGGAAATTTCGACATATACAATGGGCTGCTGTGAAAAACGTTTAACAATGTCCTAATTTTGGCTGTACACAAATTGTGGTTTGAACAGTTGTTATACCATGTCAATGTATATACATAATGGAGAACTTGGAAAATCTGTTTCCATGTTCAAAATCAAAATTGGGAATCTCTACTGTTTGCAAATAAAAAGAAGCCCCTTTCCGCTTATTGCGTTTGAAATTTACTCATCGCCCTGGCATGTGTGGGATTGCATTTAATCCTTACTACATCGAGATCAGTCCGTGCCTCAGCGCAATCTGGTCAGGAGCTACCTGATTTGACATCTAGATAAACATGCATCCTAGAAACCTGGAAAAACGTTTATGACCAAGGCCAAATGACGGATTAGTCAAGTACATGTAAACCATTAAACCATTACCAAATGACGGATTATTCAAGTACATGTAAACCATTAAACCATTTTCAAATGACGGAGTATTCAAGTACAGGTAAACCATTAAACCATTTTCAAATGACGGAGTATTCAAGTACATGTAAACCATTAAACCATTTCCAAATGACGGATTATTCAAGTACATGTAAACCATTAAACCATTTCCAACATACCACAATTCTGCAGCACATTCCTTTGAAAACATTTCGACTAAAAGGTAGTCAACTTTAAATATGTAGCAATCTTTCTTCTTTATTTTTTAAAGTTGTGATTGTTAATGCATCAAATGATAATGCTTATGTGTCTTGGAAATGGTTTGTCGCAATAACGACAAATTCTCGCTTATTTGCGCTCATTGAAATATCTTATTTGTTTGACAGGGATGTACCTACGGAACGCCTCGGATTCGGTCGTGGAGGAGTTCGTGAAATCCAAAAACACAAATGGTTTGAGGGGTTTAATTGGGAAGGCTTGAAAAAGCGAACGTTAACAGCACCAACTATACCTAATGTAAGTTGTTGTCGTTGTTTATAACGCCCCTGCAAAGAGGGGCCACAGTGTTGGTATGTCGGTCGGTAGGTAAATCGGCCGGACGTCGGTCAATCGGTCGGACGGTCGTTCGGTTGATCAGCCGGTCGGACGGTCGTATGGTCGGTCGGTCAGTCTGTCAGTTAGTCAATTGTTTGGACGGTCAAGTCGGTCGGTCAGTCAGTCAGCCGGTCGGTCGGTCTTTCTGCCTGTCTGTCTGTCTGTCTGTCTATCATTCTGTCCCTTTCGAGTTCGAGTTATTGCGGTTCATCGTTGTTTCACGCACGAATACCCCTATTTCGCGACATGACAAAGAAGCACTCATGCTTTTTTTGTCCGACGCGTTGTATGTTTACAATAACTTCGACTTATGAATAGAGGTTTTGTTGTCTTAACTATCCAATTCATAAAGAAAACTAGTAGAACTAGATGTGGCTTGACCATTTTGCTAATGAATACGTATTCATTTTACCTCTGCAGCAGATGATATAAAATAAATATTTTGACAAAAGAAAACTTGCAGATAATTATAATTGTCTCCTGGTGTAGTGTAACAATGTTGTCAACTCTTCCAAATGATTCAACTTTCTTCATAGAAGTGTTCAATACTTTGCCAAAAGTCATCTGCTGCATATTTGCTGAATGTCCCTTTCCCTCATACAACAATTCTGCAGCAGACGCCTTTGAACATATTTTCTCAAAGCATGGAAAATCTCTTTAATTGAATGGATAACCTATGACTAAACGTGGAAAACATTCTGGCAAAAGAAGAAATTGCATGTTTTGTGCAATTTCTTCTTTTGTCACTATGTTTTCAAAAGGCCGCTGCTGCAGAGGCATCAGAAAGTGTCTATATGAGGGAAAGGGTTAACTGTTTTTAAAGTTATCTGCTGCAAACTTGTTATAAGTGGGAAAGGGTTAAACCTTAGTAAATTGTTAAATATATTCTGTCAAGGCTTCAACAGCATTGAATGTTAATACTTCGACAATACATTTCTTTCTTTTGCAGAACAAAATATTGTGGATAGATGAGAAGAACCTTACAGCATGTTGTGAATCAGGAATCATCGGGCAAGATTTGGAGAGATTGGTAAATTAAAGACTCATGAATCCTTTCCCACAGGCAACCAATCTGCAGCAGTTGATTTCAAAACATCTTGTCGAAATATGGAAAATCTCTATGAGGGAATGTTTAATTATTTATAGCAGTTGAAAACATTGTGGTAAAAGGCAAAATTTCTCTAAATAATTTAAAAAGTAGCCTGTTGTATACACCTTTAAAAGAGTCGGTATTTTGGAAGTATACACCTTTAAAAGAGTCGGTATTTTGGAAAGGGCAATTCCATGTTTATGACAAAACTAAATGAGTGGATGTGCATACATGTAACATTCAGATCAGCGTCTGTGTTATACTATACAGTGTCCCTGGTTTGATCCCCAGTCGGTACAATTCGGTCATGGTGGAGTGCCCTTAGGCAAGGCACATTATGACAAAACTAAATGAGTGGATGTGCATACATGTAACATTCAGATCAGCGTCTGTGTTATACTATACAGATTATAAATAAATAGGGTCTTATCACTTTTCCGTGACTGTGTACAAGGGGAGATTTTGTTGTCACCTAGTTGTTGGCGGCATCAGCGTGACTCTTATCAGACGTCTACATAAGGCGGAGTTATTGGCTCTTTTCCAAGCAATATCTGTCTTATGATACAACTTAACTCTATATTGTGGGTGCTCAAAAGAATAAGTGTGACGACCTTTCATGTCATGTAAACGTAGCTCTGTTAAAAGCTCTTTCCATGACTAGAATATGTATAGTGATGAAGGGGGGGTGATGTTATATATGTGATGTCATTTTATATCATGTAAATATAACTGTGTTAAGGGTTCTTTCATGACAAGAACATGTAGAGTGATGTAGATGGTGATGTAATATATATGGCGTCATTTCATATCATGCAGGCGACTGATAACTTCCAATGGGAATTATTAATTATATGTCTGTCGCTAGGATATTCTGATATTTACATAAATCTTTGCTGTACGGTCAAATCTGTGCTAAAGACGACCCTTGAATAGCAATCCCCTGTCTATAACAACTACTTTGCAATTTTCTGCATTAATTACCCTGTAATTAAAGACTATTTTCTGCATTAATGACCCTGCAATTAAAGACTATTTTCTGCATAAATGACCCTGCAGTTAAAGACCATTTTCTGCATAAATTACCCTGCAATTAAAGACCATTTTCTGCATATATGACCCTGCAATTAAAGACTATTGTGCATAAATGACCCTGCAATTAAAGACTATTTTCTGCATAAATGACCCTGCAATTAAAGACCATTTTCTGCATAAATGACCCTGCAATTAAATACCATTTTCTGCATAAATGACCCTGCAATTAAATACCATTTTCTGCATAAATGACCCTGCAATTCAAAACTATTTTCTGCATAAATTACCCTGCAATTAAAGACCATTTTCTGCATATATGACCCTGCAATTAAAGACCAACTATGAACACAGCCAAGATAATTCTTTTCCAATCGTTGGTCTTTAAACACTGCATATGTATAGCTCGTGGAAATTGAACTGTCACACGATGAATGCATAAAACTGTCAGTTTATACAGAAATAAACCTCGCATGTCGAGTTTGGGTCTCTTTCGACATCATTTAAATGTGTATTCTGGTAGTAGCCTAAACCATGTGGGGCTACACCGCTAGTATTTTGACAAAGAATGCATTTAGATCCTATGATACTAAGGTGGAAAGTAAAGACTCCTTGGATACGCAGACTCATCGGAGTCTTCACTGTACGCAGACACACTAAGTCTCCGAATCGCTAGATGTGTCACATATATAATTAAAGTAAGCACTCGCCTATAAGACGCGTGACTATGACAATTCAATTAAGCCGGGTAATACAAATAAAAGATAATTTTATGAAAGACTTGAGTAAATACAGATTTGAAAGCGGAATTCTATTGATATACATTATGTTAGGTTTAATATAAGATTAAACTTGAAAGCGTACTCTTAAGGAATGCAATTTACATGTCCTTAAAATGTAAACAACATGCAGGAATGCGTTTTAAGCGTGTCGCCTTTGAAACATACCGAACGTTTAACCTTTCCCGGATACAGACGACAGTTGACGCTACTGCAGTTTTCGACTTTTTGGTAACGTATTGTTGTTAAAGAACGATAGAGAGAGAGCGCAAAAGAGAGAGAGGGAGAGAGGAGTGAGAGAGAGAGAGAGAGAGAGAGAGAGAGAGAGAGAGAGAGAGAGAGAGAGAGAGAGAGAGAGAGAGAGAGA
>JAUELF010229327.1:0-13748 GCA_031471495.1 Clinocardium nuttallii
ATGATAACAACTCTTTATTTAACGAATTTTCGACCACTTGGTCTTTATCAAGATTAAAATTATTCAACGGATATTTACGTGCAGTCCATCTTTGTTTCGAAGAGATTAAGTTGTTAGGAAGACATATTATACAAAGTATATAATTTTACTTTCAATAATGAAGATTGTTCATAGTTTGCAAAAGACGTGGTCAAAGACTTCTGCTTCAGATTTCTTTGTATGTGGGAAGGGGATATATACTAACGCGAGGATCCCCCGTTTGCCGAGTGATTCACGTAGATGTTAGTGTGTTCCGCGAGGATTCCCCGTTTGCCGAGTGATTAACGTAGAGGTTAGTGTGTATCGCGAGGATCCCCCGTTGGCCGAGTGATTAACGTAGATGTTTGTGTGTATCGCGAGGATTCCCCGTTTGCCGCGTGATTAACGTAGATGTTAGTGTGTACCGTGAGGATCCCCCGTTGTCCGAGTGATTAACGTAGATGTGTGTGTGTATCTCGAGGATCCCCGTTGGCCGAGTGATTAACGTAGATGTGTGTGTGTATCGCGAGGATTCCCCGTTTGCCGAGTGATAAGGGTACCTGTTTGTCTGTACCGGGAGGATCCCCCGTTGGCCGAGTGATTAGCGTATATATTAGTGTGTACAGGGAGGATCCTCCGTTGGCCGATTACTTAGCGTAGATGTTTATGTGTATCGCAAGGATCCCCCGTTGGCCGAGTGATTAGCGTAATTGTTTGTGTGTACCGCGAGTATCCCCAGTTGGCCGAGTGATTACCGTAGATATTAGTGTGTACCGCGAGGATCCCCCGTTTGCCGAGGTATTAGCGTAGATGTTAGTGTGTAGCGCGAGGATCTCCCGTTCGCCGAGTGATTTGCGTAAATGTTTGTTTGTATCGCGAGGATCTCCTTTGGCCGAGTGATTAGCGTAGATGTTTTTGTTTACCGGGTTCGATACCCGCTTGCAGAGGTCACGATGGATTGCCCATGTGCAAGGCACATGTCCTAGTCAATGCCTGACGTGTCACCTA
Source organism: Clinocardium nuttallii (assembly GCA_031471495.1). Classification (NCBI taxonomy): domain Eukaryota; kingdom Metazoa; phylum Mollusca; class Bivalvia; order Cardiida; family Cardiidae; genus Clinocardium; species Clinocardium nuttallii. The sequence continues at coordinate 1,027 of JAUELF010229327.1, forward strand.
GAGATGATTTCGCCGTGATATAACTGAAATCGTGGCTTGACCTGTATGTGGGAGAGACAATGTTGTTTGAACCCTTTCCCACATGCAAAGACTTTTCATCGCATCTGCAGCAGACTTACCACAATGAGCGATTTATTTTTTATTTTGCAACAATGTTTTCAATTCCATTCGTTATCTTTAATTTACAGATATTTTCCTAGTAAATGTTTTCGTGATCGTTTGCTGCAGATATGTTATATCTTGGAAAGTGTTAAAGCGTATACTGTAGGGTATTGGTTATATCTTGGAAAGTGTTAAAGCGTATACTGTAGGGTATAGGTTATATCTTGGAAAGTGTTAAAGCGTATACTGTAGGCTATTGGTTATATATTGGGAAGTGTTAAAGCGTATACTGTAAGGTATTGGTTATATCTTCGAAAGTGTTAAAGCGTATACTGTAGGGTATTGGTTATATCTTGGAAAGTGTTAAAGCGTATACTGTAAGGTATTGGTTATATATTGGAAAGTGTTAAAGCGTATACTGTAAGGTATTGGTTATATATTGGAAAGTGTTAAAGCGTATACTGTAGGCTATTGGTTATATCTTGGAAAGTGTTAAAGCGTATACTGTAAGGTATTGGTTATATCTTCGAAAGTGTTAAAGCGTATACTGTAGGGTATTATTATTTACCCAATGAGTAATGATTCGGCTACTTAATTCAAGCGTTTTACTTGATAACGATTAAGTCGTTGTTTTCGAACATTGTAGAAAACACTGTTAACCCTTTACAACCCTTACAACAAATCGGCTGCAGACGACTTTGAAAAGGTCTTAGCAAACACAGAGAAACTGCTACAGAGGCGTCAGAAAGTGTCTATATATGGGAATGGGTTAAATATATAAACGGTTTAATTTAACCCTTCCCCTCATATAGACGCAGTATGACGCCTTTGCAGCAGACGGCCTTTTGAAAACATAGTGACAAAAGAAGAAATTGCACAAAACGTGCAATTTTTCCTTTTGCCACTATATTTTCCACTTATAGTCATAGGGTATCCATTCAATTATAGAGATTTTGCATTTGTTGACAAAATATGTTCAAAGTCGTCTGCTGCAGAATTGTCGTATGAGGGAAAGGGTTAAACATATAATGGGAAAAGAATAAATTACTAATTTTCATCAATGTTTCATTAATATGTCCACCGTTAATGTGTTTATGGAATAAATAAACACCGACAAAAAGATGTTTGTGATAAACGTTATACTCTATATGGTTTTCTTTTATTTCCATAATAACAGGTATGTAGTAATTCGAAAAAAATAAATATTAATAATTCACGTAATAATAATAATAATAATAAACAAACAAAGGATCAAAATATTTCTCTTAAAATTAGAAAACTACAAGGTTATATTTTCATTTATGTCTTTTTTTCAATTTGATAATTTCAGGAAAGCACTTTACGTATTTTGTCTTATCTTGATTGGACGAGTTACACGCTGTCCGTTTTACCCTTTCCCACATACATCAAACCTGCAGCGGATGATTTTGACAGCATTTATGCCAAAGAATGGAAAATCTCTTTTAACTGAAAGTCTCATTATTGAATAAAGTTGAAAACATTATTGCATAAGGGGGAATGCTCGTTATGAGCACTTTTTTCTGTTTTACCCCCAATGTTTTCAAAATACATTAAAAGGTTAAGTTAACATACAGGGTAGTAAAAGACCTCACGAGTTGTCACAAGAAGTTACATATATAATGTTTCTGTATGTATGCAGACACTGATTGATAGATTGATTGGGGTTGAAAGACCGTTTTCAAATAAGTTAAGTCATAACCCGGCGGCCATTCATCATACAAATGTGTTCCTGGCTCCCTCACAAACGTATTACACGTATCAGTATTTGAAAGCAACTGGCTGCCTTCCACATATAATATTAGCCCATTGGTCGAAGTCGATTGAGCGCTTGGTCCATTGACTTTTGTCAAACCTCCTTAAAAGTGTTGGTCGAGTCGGGATTCGAACTCTAGACTCATGGATTGACAGTCCGCATGTTTACTGACTGAGCTACCGGGGCTTAGTTGCATATTACGAAGACTTGGATGAAGTAACCTGAATCTTTACTGTACGCAAAAGCACGAATACCCTAAATTGAGGCTCAGGAAAACTACAGTCTCTGTTCCGTATGTAAATGACAATGTTTGAATTGTACGCAAACAATTGATGCATTCTATTGAAGCGAATGAGTATTACCGTATAAACGGAGATGAAACAAACACCCTCATTACGTCTGAGGCCTAGGATTCGTAAAAACGAGTCTGGCCTGTTTTATATGAAACAAACACGCTCATTACGTCTGAGGCCTATGATTCGTAAAAACGAGTCTGGCCTGTTTTATATGAAACAAACACGCTCATTACGTCTGAGGCCTATGGAGATGAAACAAACACGCTCATTACGTCTGAGGCCTATGGAGATGAAACAAACACCGTCATTACGTCTGAGGCCTAGGATTCGTAAAAACGAGTCTGGCCTGTTTTATATGAAGCAAACTATATTATAAAACTATTTATTATATTGACGAATCGGATAAAAAAACGAATTCACGAAAGGAAATTAAATAATGGTTAATACAAAAAGTTAGGTCTTATTTCAAAAATGGCATAACATATTGAAAATTGCTAAAAGGGCAGTCATAAAAATATGAAATGATTTTGTAATTTAGAGCTATATGTTTATCTTCTGTTGAATGACGTCGATTAAAAAAAATAAATAAACATGAATAATTAATTAAAACTTATTTAAATTTTTGTCAAATTAAAATTCATAAATATTTGAGTTTCGGAAGTAAGTTGTCAGTTTGTATTATCTACTGACAATTTTGGTGGAACAAACAAAACGCTTTAGAGATAACATTTCGTTTATACTCCATTGTTTGCTTCGCAACTTCGATTCCAAACATAAAGTTTGATTGTAGAGATTATGAAAACCAATTGCATTTTGACTATTTTAGTAAGGTACGTAGGGTACCAGCTAATGACAGACTACTAGTTTATCAGATAACGCCGGCTAACAGAGAATAGAGATATTTGCAGTTGCAAGTCGCAATTGCTAGTCTATGCATCACTACTACATGTAGTCTGCTTTCCTGAGAGTGATTTAAATATTATCTCCCATTGAACATCGCATCTACCATTATAAAAGGTACTAGGTAGAATGATTGAACATCTCTAAAAATGAAGATAACTTAATTGACAAGATTTGAAAACGTTGCTGGGGAAAAAAGGAAAATTACTCATCACCAACAATTTCTCTCTTTTCCCTCTAAATGTTTTCAGAAGTTGTCTGCTGTCTGTACATCGACATGCGTCTGCATGTTGGGAAGTGTTAATTAATGCGTTGTACCCACGTCTGCATGTTGGGAAGTGTTAATTAATGCACGTCTGCATGTTGGGAAGTGTTAATTAATGCGTTGTACCGGAGTTGTTTTGAAACTGGTTGCTGAACGGCTACACACGTGTTACCTTTTCCCCAACAAGTTTCAAAACAAAACAAATTCGGTCGTAGTCAATACTTCCTTTTGGATTAAAATTAAATAGATAGATTTTAAAAGTCCATTTTTCAAATGACAACACCGTTCAAAGTCTATGGGGATATAGATAAGACGATCTCTGATATCCGGTCGTCGACCGTGACTTTCTGGCATTGTCATAAGATCTGATATGTCTATCGTACTTAAAGTCCATTTCATCGTCAAATGAATAATCTATATCACGATCGGCAGACAGTGGACGGAATGTGTTGTAAGCGGCCATTGATGAAGCGAGCTTGTTTCTGGCGGCCAAAAGCACTTCTTCCGTGACAGACGAGAGGTCGGGACTATGACTATGAACCGGAAGTATTTCAGACGGCAGCTCCGAACTGTGGTGGTTACCCAGTACACTTCCGGTATCCCGCTCGGGAATGTCGGCGAAACCTGGAAACAAAAGTTGAGTTAGTCGTTTTTGGGGGGCAAACATTTAGTGTTCCCTCTCTAACAAAATCGTTATATTCTTAGTCCGATGAAGCGGGTTAAATTGATGCTACCAAAATCAAAGATGAAATGTTTAGGGTTTAATTTTAATTCAATTTAACGACACACGATTTAATGGAGCAAAAGTAAAAAAGAATTATCCTACTTTTGTAATGAGCCAAAGGGACATATACCTGACAAAAATATTTTCCGATATACTATGAATGGTGCCATTTTCTTATTTATGCGGGCTCTGCTCCTTTGGTACAACAGTTTTCCAAATCTGATCGATATTGTCAGAGTAAATGCAACTGTCGCCTGATAAATACACATTAAAGTCATAACTACAAAGTAAAATGACCTTGCAAATAAACGTTTGAAAATTAACAAGTAATGTACCCTTTTCCACGTACAATCGCACTGACGCAAATTGCAGAAGACAAAACAATCGTGACAAAATCAGACAGTGCTTAAAATGAGTAGAGTCTACTTTCGTTGTTGCAGACATGTTGTATATGGGATAGATGCAGTTGGCCATATACAAAAGTATCTACTTACTTGAATGTGCGGACTCTGCATCTTTCTTAGGTGATGACGTCATCTGCGGTGTTGTATTTCTAGTTCTGCGCATGCGCTGAAGTTCTTCTTCCTGTTTACAGACCGTGTTCTTGGCCGACTCCAATTCTGATTTCAACTTCGAACAGAGTGCCAGTGCTCCTTTTGCGACGTAACTTGCTGGTACCACCTGGGTTTCGAATGCACGTTTCAGCGTAGCTTCACCGAGCAAAGTAACGTCTACCGTATCCATTAGTTCCGTCCGCTGATCTGTTGTAAGTTTGTCTTTTTCTGTGAATAAATAAGCCTTTGGATCAATACTTACGTTAGTATCTGAACATGAACTAAATGTATTGCTCGGGTAAGTCAACATGATCTTGACCCTCAGTTCAAAGACATATATCATTATGGTATAACTATATTTTGATAAAAAATGTGTGCAATCGGCTGGAACTCCGAATACTATCCGTTAGGTATTTGCGACTGGTATATATCCAGATCAGTCAGCTGGTCTGAATCTACACTGGTCGCAAATGCTTTATGGTTGGTTGTCATTTTCTATATTGAAACAAGAAAGATTTGACCGGACCGTATTTATTGAACGACCAATCTGAATATGTACTGCCTGTAGGTCAATGGCATGCTGTTGTTCAATTTATTATATTCCCTAGAAAATGTTGATTCTCATCAGACCGACCGTATGTATCGAACGACCACTCCGAATATGTACTGTCTGTAAGGTCAATAGTATGCTGTTTTTCCATGTTCTATATAGAAACTAGAAAGATGTGATGCTCATTAGACCGTATGTATTAAACGACCAATCTGAATATTAACTGGCTGTCCGGGCAATGGCATGTTGTTGTTGTTTCACTGCTTCTTTTTTGATGTTCTACGGCGTAATCAATTGATTTTCGCATATGGTTGATTTGGCACTCTTTGACAATAATTCCTGATTGATTTCGTAACGATAACAAAGTGTTTAACATGACGCTTAACATACTCAAGTTAAAACAAATGTGTTGTTAAGCATTTCCCACTTGTTGACACATTTGTACGCATATGCAGGAAAAAACTTTTGAAAATATTATGAAAAAAGACAAATTGCTAACATGAGCTCATCAGCCGTGCTTCACAAGCAATTTCTGCGTTTGCAAGAATGTCTATCAGCTGTGTCCAATAAGTTGTTTTCGTTTTTAAATAGTTTCCATAGTTTTGTTCCGATGTTATCAAAGTACTATGTTGCGGATTTGTTGTGGGGAGAGATTAAGGAGAACCAATCAGCCTATCAATAAACAGATATCAAATTCAAACGGATTGTTTGACGGGCTGATGACGGCGAAGAGATTCCTGGGTACCACCGACCGTGAAGCCTAGCGACACAAACAAGAATGTAGATCAATTTCCATCAATAATTAAAATCGCGGAATTTATGATGCGATAAAACATATAATATGAATGTAAATGAACCACGTATGGTTACTATGGGGTGATTGTTGCTTGTACGGTTTGCACAGTCTCTCATAATAGCCTTCATTATTTGTTTATAATTGAGCCGTCCCGCGAGAAAACCAACATTGCGTAAAACATCGGATCACCTTAAGCATGCCGCGCAGGCTAACCCGGATAGACACTTTTCGCCTCCTATGGATTTTCTGTTATAGGAATCATTACTATATACCTCTATCCCCCTGAAACAGAATGTGTCGGACACTGTTCAGTCTTCGCAGACAGCGCGGACAGCGCATGCTAATCTGGGTCGATACATTGGTATAATGTTGGTTTTCTCGCGGGACGTCTCATATGTAAAATGAGCCCGTCCATGAGAAAAGGAATAAGTGTGATCATGGTCTACACTGTTCACATATTACTTGCATAAGAGTGTTATTAAGTCAACTCATGAAGATTCTGATATGGCTGAGCGGTTATAAAGTTTGATCTCAACCTACACTTTTCACATAAGCTAACTTGTACCTTTTTTGCATCGATGGGCTCATAAAATCCTAGACGCAATTTGTATATAAAAGAAACCTAGAAGGGTAGCTTCACTAGTTGTATGCCAAAGTAACGTTAACTCAGTGTCAATGGCAACATTGAGACTTCTACAAAACAATACAGATCAGGTGAGTCGGCTCGTAACACGCTGTCTCTTAGTTTTAGTTATCAAAATATTCCAAAACTCAAATTACATGAAAAAATAGATTCGTCCGATTTTGAACAGGGAAAAGTCTACTTTGGGGATTTCGGCGATGACAGAGTAAAACAATGCCAACATGGAGAGTCAACAGGACCTCTATATCGCCAGCCGTGGGTAAAAAACATTTACCATGAAACAGAACCTTCCGTCTATTTATTTCTAATTACTTTTTCTGCTATCTCAGCTGATTTTACTAAATCATACCCACTGAATTCCAGCAACTATTATGTATACACACATGTATAGATTATTCGTAAAAGGTATTGTTTATTGTGGTATAAATGTATTCATGTATTTGTATACAGATTTGTAAATAGAAAGATTATAAAAATATAGATAAAAATAAAATAAAATGAGACAATGAAATCTTTACGAACTGTCAACACATGGAACTTATGAATGTTATCACTGTTTATACCGTGCCCTTATACATAAACTCTATAACCCATCCCCACCAAAACAAAACAAAAACACCTCTGTGACAGAAAACTGTTCATAACATTGCAAGACAAGACATTTCTCGTTCTGTGCAATTTCTGTTCTACACTTCCTCTATTATGCAAATATTCGTCTATCGTTGATTTTCGAAGAGTTATAAACACAAACTGCGGTTAACTGATTAACCCTTTCGAACATATAACACGTTTACAGAAGACATCTTTGAAAGTACTTGGTGGAAAATAAAGAAAATCACCATAAATAAGTGTAAATATTTGAAATAGAGTAAAGATTATTGTGCTCACCATGAGCATTTTGTTCGGCCACTTGTTTTCAAGTCTATTCAATTATTAAACATATTAAATTCATTGAGCAAAATTAACATGTTTTACTATGTGGTTTCAAAGTCGGCTGTTGCACAATAGTCTGTATGTGGGAAAGGGTTAACCATATGCTTTTATATAAAATCAAGCGCTACAGACACAATTTCTGTTGTGTCTTATATATAAGTACGTACAACAGTGTTAATGTCCGTCCTCTCCATATGCGTTGGATAAACTTCGTTCGCACTGGGACTTAAGGAAAATCTCAAAGGCGGACCATGCACGAGCTCATCCTTTGGGGTTTTCGTACCCGCGTGTACTGTAAACAAGTCCGGTACTTGCACAATGGCTAATTAACCATTATTTCACTTCAGACTGACTAAACGCACCGGCACAAAAACAGAACAAACGTACAAACAAAAACAGAACAAACGTACAAACAAAAACAGAACAAACGTACAAACAAAACCAAAACAAAAGAACTCCCAAACACAGAAAAACTGTACATACAAAAGCAAAACAAACCTATTTTATCTACCATGATCTTAACCTAAAGACATGACATTTATTTGTTGATCTTCCGAAAAACTCAATCAAATTCTGAGACACTTTACCACCAATCTCATTAAAATCAGACCAAACAAACTTCTACCGCGTACGTACATATATACGAGTATGCAAGTTTTATAAGATCTGGTTTTAATGAGATTGCTTTACCCCATACAGCCGAATATTGACACATCTCCAACAGACGACTGTTTTAAACATTGCACATCAGTGATGCTCAATAACTGAGCTGTCTCGCGAGAAAATCAACACTGTGGACTCAGCCTAAAATGTCGACCCTGATCCACCTAAGCATGCCGCGCAGGCTTACCCGAAAGGACACGTTTCGCCTTCTGTGGATTTTCTGTTTCAGGAATCATTAATTTGTACCTCTATACATCCTGAGACGTAATGTGTCGGCCCGGATCAGTCTGCGCGGACAGCGCAGGCTGATCTGGTCGATACATTACGCAGATGCCACAATGTTGTTTTTTTTGCGAGACGGCTCATATGAACATTTTCTACTTTTAACCAATGTTTCGACGCAATTTAATAGTTAGACTTTCATTCACATATACTATTTATAGAATATTAGAGGCATACGTATATTATATACAGTTATTTAGACTTTAAAATAATTAAAAATCGGAGACATTATGCCCCCAAATCGCCAGGCCGCGGCGGCTCAAATAGAAAGGGAATTGAACGGTGTTAGCGTTAAACATATTTACTTATTTGCTAAGCGCATACATAATTTGAGACAAAGGTCTGGGAAAGTAGAAACATTCGATTAATGAAACTACAACTTTGAAAGAAGAAATCGATTGCTGGTCAGATATCAAGGAATCCGGTGACGAGGGTGATTAAAATAAAGATTGTTTCGCAGTCCATGTACAATATATAAGTTAAAATCTAAAGACGATTGGAAACATTGTGCTAAAAGAAAAAGAAGGCATATAATAAGCATATTTTCGTTTCACCATCACGTTTTCAAAAAATGTATACGATAACTGATACCTCCAAATGAAATTCTGCCAATGGCTAGATAATTCTTTGAGCAAACAATGGTTATTTAAGACGAATTTAAATACCATTATGTAAATGTCTCCTAATTGGAAACATGGTTATTAAAATGTCTGGCGATAAGATCTTTAATATTAAGTTGGCTTAAGCTGTGAGGTTTAATTAACTTCATTGGCATTAAAGGTAAATGTATGCATCAACTTTATGGGTACAAGTCCATTCACAAAAATATGCATTTAAGTCGCGGCCGGTGATTTCGGGTCTTGTTGCATCTGCGTACAGTGAAGACTCTGATGAGCCTGTACATCCACACTGTCTCATCATAGTCTTCACCGACCGCGTGCATGTAGAATGGATCCAGCTGTAACTGTCTATGAAAGAATAAAATTGTAGTCACACTGGTGTTGCTATTCACATCACGTTATGTAGTTGTGTTACGGCGATTGAATAAGAACACAAACCGACAGAGGCGGCTCTTTATGAAAAAGCCCAGCGGTGATATACCGTAAACTATCCGTGATCTAACATTCTCTATATCATATACTATGCAGTCAGAGTTCAATATGTATTTTTTTTCTGAAACAACAACTTTACTACATACGACACATTTTCAGAAGACGACTTTGAAAACGTCAAAAAATCGTGTAGCAATCTTCGGAATTTATACTACTCAGCATTTTTTCCCATTATTTCAGAAGTCAGCACTTAAATTCAAGCACGCCAATATCTCCGTCATATTAAAAGGAACACAATAATAATACAAATGGAGCAGACCATGATCGGGCATGCTGTTCAAGGGATGGGCTTGCAATCAGTATGGTAACAGGGGTGTTAAGTCTTGGTATACCTGATGGCTGACCGACGGTAATGATATAGTAAGATGCCACTTGGGAACACTATTGGTTGAACTCTATTTTAGATATATGAAACGTCAATATACCCGTGTTCTCATGGTGTCTGTCTCTAATTAATAAGTAACGCCACACGAAAGACGACCTGCCAAAATGTTAAAGCTAATGGGGGTTATGCTAAAGGTGTATACAACATATGTGTTTGTCCTGAGGCGTAGGGAACTAGGTGTCTGGCGAACAGAGAAGACCCTGACCAGACTGCTTGGATACTGATCTCTGATCGCAAAGCCCGAATGTCGGTTTTCCTATGAAGGGGACCATTTAATTAAATCTTTGTCAGCAAACTTGTTGACATATTTCCAAATTCCATTCCGAGATATATCTATCAAGGTGACACTAATTAATTAAGGCATTTATAGGAATGCGCTTCTTTTAAACATGGGATAACCGCATGGTATTAACTAATATATGATATCCTAGATCTGTGTCGATGGCCACATTAAACCTTTTAGACGCGTCTGCTTTAATAACTTATGTGAATTCCTTTTAAACATGTTTGAAAATTGGACTATTTATACAGATATGCATTCCAAATATCATGATACCAGTCAGGCAGTCACAATACTAACCCCGCAACCCTGAGCGCCAGGAGGGCAACTAGTACTACAATTTTTAGAATCTCTTATATGACCCGGCCGGGGACGATCTCACGACCTCCTGCACCCGAGGCGGACGCTCGACCACTACGATCAGCGATGCGGTTTCAAAGGTCATACGGTCGTTGCACATACGTGTACATGTATGTTATATGTAATATTCCCCATGTTTGTTCATTCTGGGAAATTAAATCAGCTTACATAGATTGAATATGTAAACAATGTTGAATACTTGCTTGAACATAATTAAACTCTGTCTGAAAGTATCGTCTAGCTTACTCGTTGTTTTGCCGGTTCTAGCGATTTGGGTCTTACTGACATTCTGCTTCGGCATCGTTTGAAGACACGTTGGCATCAACGTGTGCAACTACACTTCCTTTAGTATGTCTACGTGCATTAAAGTATGCAGTAAATAGGTTGAAACGGTGATAGACCGAAGCACTTTGGGTCAAATTGAATTCATTAATGAAATTGATAAGCATTGCATCGTTGTGACAGTGGGGACAAGTTCACAAGGTTTATTTAAGTTTTCACAAAGACTACTAGGCATCTACTTAGGCTTACACACAGACTACTGGCCATTCAGTTAGGCTTACTCAAAGCGTACTGGGCAATATATTATAGACTAACTCAAAGAGCACGGGGCAATCAGTTAAGTTACTAAAAGACTACTGGGCATTCGTTTATACTTACTCTGAGTATGCAGACTACTTGGCATTAAATTAGGCATACTCAAAGACTACTGGGCACTCATTTAGACTTACTCAAAGACTACTGGGCACTCATTTAGACTTACTCAAAGACTACTGGACACTCATTTAGACTTACTCAAAGACTACTGGGCACTCATTTAGGCATACTCAAAGACTACTGGGCACTCATTTAGACTTACTCAAAGACTACTGGGCACTCATTTAGACTTAATCAAAGACTACTGGGCACTCATTTAGGCATACTCAAAGACTACTGGGCACTCATTTAGACTTAATCAAAGACAACTTTTCTCTCATTTAGGCATACTCAAAGACGACTGGGCACTTATTTGGACTTAATCAAAGACTACTAGCCATTCATTTAGACTAATCCAAAAACTAATGGTACTATTTAGGCTTACTCAAAGACTACTTTGCATTCATTTAGGCTTACTCAAAGACTACTTTAAATGTATTTAGGCTAACCCAAAGTTAACTAGTTATTTATTTAGGCTAACCCAAAGATAACTAGTTATTCATTTAGGCATACGCATAGACTTCTGGCATTCAGTCATGCTTAACCAAATGATACTAGGCATTCATATTAGAAGACTTACTGTTCATTCATTTAGGCTTACCAGAAGGTCACAGGGAATTCATTTAGGCTAACTCATACCATACAGGGCATTCATTTAGACTTACTCAAATAATATCCATGCTAGACAGATTAGACATGTTTTACAAAGCTATTGGGCATTCTTTCAGATTTACCAAAAAAATACGTTATCATCCTGAATGTTGAATTTAGCTAAATCCCACGTCAATAACGATTTTATAATGGCATCTGTCAGAGATATAAACTGATCAGACGTGATCAATTGTGCGAAATTGATTTAATAAGGAACGGTAGATATTTGTATCTGCATTATGGGAATTATTAGCAAACTTGCGGGGATTAAACAGTTTCTCCCATAACACAAATTGTTATCAAACGACTTAGAAAACATATAGGCAAAAGCACAAATGACTCGCCCATGTTGCATCTACGTACATTGAGGAGGTGAGCCTAAGCATACAATTACAAGAACAATTATTAAATCAAATTGAAGCATTGAGGCAAAGGGAGATTGCTCATTTTGCCTGCGTGTTTTTAAAAGTTGTCTGATGCTAAAGTGTCAGAAAGGAAAGGGTAAAATTATTATAGGGCATGTAAGTTGATTACATTTTTCATTTAGGTTTATATATATATATCCCTGCCGCGGACATATTTCATATAGCTCAGCTCTACACCTATTTAACCCTTTCCCACATACAGCACATATGTAGCAGACGACTTTGGACCCTTTAAGGCAAAACTATGAACATTCTCTGTATATGAAAGTAGTATTATTTTAATGAGTTTGAAACATTGTAACAAAAGGAGAATTTGCTCATGATGAGCAAT
>JAUELF010229338.1:0-13744 GCA_031471495.1 Clinocardium nuttallii
TCTTTATTTTTGATTGTCACAATAACGCCTTTAAGATCCAGCCAGTAGAGCATAGGCCCTCATGGGCCTCTTGTTTTCAAAGCTGTTTTCTGCAGATTTTTTTTTATGTGGGAAAGGGTAAACCCTTTCTTGCAAAGGGTCGCTTTACAGCATACTGTGGCAACAACGAACTTGCTCATAATTTGCAACTTCTCCTCTTGCCACAATGTTATTAATTGTATTCAATAATTGTAATTTCATTCATAAAACAGTTTCTATATTTTTGACTTCCTGTTTTCAAAGTCATATGCTGCAGATTGTTTGTGTATGTGGGTAAGGGTTAAAAGTCTTATGTGGAAATATGGTCTGACGCCTGGGGGAAATGTTGTATGGAGTACATGTGAATAAAGCCAGTTAACACATGTGTAGGTGAACTGGCTGTCGTGATAAAAGTCAAATTTTGTTGAAAACAGCGTTAAACTTTTGAAAATCAATCTGTTGATGCAGTCACAGCATTTGAAGCATGTCACTGGAAATTCCTTTTGTCGCATCAGGTAAAATATGAGTATTTGATGCAGACCATTTCAACTGTTTTAAATGTTATTTAGTGTGTTACTAGCACTTTTTCCATTTGCAAACATTGTTTTCAAAAGTCGTCTACTTCAGATTGGTACTAATTCGTCTGCATGTTGGGAGGATTAGGAAACGAATTTAAAAAAAAAATCACCTTTGTCACTATCGGCTGACTGGTATCCAGGGTTGCGTTATACAGGGACATAACTCTGTCAATATTTCTGTGTACAGTCTGGTTGAGACTTACAATCAATGGACCACATACTAGACAAAGTAAGAATCAAGGTTAAATAGACGGGTCACTCTCAAACTAACGTATGAGCTGCTTTGAAACAAGAGCGCCTTTCCCACATACATATCCATCAGCTACCTCGCTTTCCATGGGAACAGTTCAGATCAAGATCAGCAGGTGTATCTGTATAAGATTTAACCTACAATGCACATACATGCTTATCTTTTGGCAAAGATCTCGCTATGCCCTGAATGTTATAACTTTTGAATTGGGCTACCGACGATTGATAAAACTATTATATACGTAACGTTCATTTAACCATAACTTCCAGATATGTACGACTTTTAAAGTTGTTGTGGTATGAATTGCTCCACACGAATAAATTCTCCTCTTCAACAATGCTATATAGAGTAGAGGTAAATTATCTCTTATCAGTTCATATAATAATTTTAACTAAAACATAATATGTCGGCAATATACTTTTGTACAATTTATGTCTCTCAAATATTCGCTGGGAAAGTTACCAGTATACTGGTCCATTTATATTTACACCAGCCAGTCAGTCGTAATGCAAATACCGCAACCCTACCACAACCATGAGCGCCAAGGAGGAACGCCATTACTACCGTTTTAGCTCCGTCCGAGGTTCGAACACACTGTTTTTAAATAACAAGAAAATGAAGATACAGATGGTTTATTTTTTGCTTTGACATTTCTATTGGAATTTCAATATGTTTTTAATTGTTATGCAGCGTTCTTTTGATTTTGATAGAGCATGCATTGTGAGTAATGCATCAATGAATGTGTAAACTATGCAACGACCTCTGTGAAATACCGCCAGTCAAATAAAAGTGTTTGTGATAAACCACCATTTTGCATATACAATATTGTGCATTCAACTCAAATTTTATTCAATTAACGGATATAACAAAGGTCTTCTTGTGAAGGTATTGTGATAGTAAAATGTGATTTGTAAATCCTTGTCCTAATGTATTCCGTGCCTTCCTGGCAGCACTTTGAGTGCTTTGATTATCGATTCGTGAAGTATTATAGTAGGCCAGTTCGGGCTTGTTTGTCGGTCTATTTTTTATCGGCGATCGGTCGACGAAAGCACCAACAGCTTTCAATCATATCACTGCGGTCAGCTCACGTACTCGTGTGTTTCCTGGCTTACTCACACGAGTAATCCACACATTTTTTCCGCATAGACTATTAGCCCATTAGTGAAAGACGAATGACGTATTTTGTTCTTTCAAATCTATAATTAGCGTAAAATAAATGCTGTACAGTCAATTGGAATGCGTATTTTATCAACATGGTAAACATGTACACATTTAAGCCGTACACTCCAGGGGTTGTGAGCTCGATTCCAAGATCAGCCACATTACCGATCTTTGACAATAGTCCATGCGCACGCGTCATTTATCTTCCACCAATGGACTAACAGTCCATGTTTGAAAGCAGCCATTTGCTTAGAGACTGTTATGTGTAGTACTGGTATGGGAAACACATGGGTAGGTAAACTGTCCGCTGTCATACGACTTTAAAATTGTTGAAATTGCATTAACCCTTTCCCTCATACGACAATTCTGCAGCAGACGGCTTTGAACATATTTTGTCAAAAAGTAGAAAATCTCTTTAATTGACTAAATGTGGTAAAAACATTATTGCAAAAGAAGAAATTGCGCGTTTTGAGCAATTTCCTCTTTTGTCACTTTGTTTTCAATAATACGACTGCTGCATAAAGCGTCTATATGAGGGAAAGGGTTAAACCATGATCATTCATGTACATACGAAAAAAGGTGAGGGCAACGGGCCAATAGTGCATGTGAAGTAACTAACACTCACCATTTGATATCACTTCATCGTTATTATCGGTCAGGAACTCCCAGCATACGTCGTCACAAATGTTCATACAGGTCCTCGTGGCTTCGTCAATGTCACGACGCCGGCGACCGAACAAATCTACAGGAGTTGGGAAAACAAATAAATAGTAAAAAATACAAATAAATAGTTAGTGATCGTCACTTTTGTTTGGAAACGAGTTATTGTCAACTGCGTATCTAATAGGATTTGTCAGCCTCTTATTTATGTATTGTTTTGTTTTATTGTGGGGTGTTAGCCGCTTTCAACATTATTTCGATTATATCGGGACAACAGTTCACTTATTCATGCTCCCTCGGTAAACAAACCAGTACTATACTAGGAAATGTGCCATGCGAAATGGCATTCCTCCATGACACCATCGACTGGGGATTAAACCCGTGCCGTTCGGTTCCTTATCCCCGGCGCTATTCCACTCCGGCATGGCGGATTCGTCTACTAAGTAATGCCCGATTACATGTTGACGTACGATGTAAGCTTTTAATTCAGAATACAATTGCTCGTTTGGAGGAACTTCTCCTTTTCCCAGACTATTTTTAACATTCTTCTGCTGCAGAGAAGAGAATTCTGTTATAGGTTGGTACAAGCAAGACGAACTTCGTCAGTGTTTAAAGTACACACATCTTTTATTGGCTATAACTAGCGTTAGTTTCTTATACTATCTGTTACACTTGATGTTCACTTCTTTCGAAGTGACGTAGTAATTAATACGATATGTTGAATATTCACCAAGGACACAGACACGTTAATTCTATTCCGATTATTAGTCGTTGACATCGAACCTAGAACTAAGAACCTCAGAGACCTAGAATACAGGGAGAAATAACTCCACTACTACACATACTATCAAGTTAAATACGATATCACATGTGGATACGCACTTGTCCAAGAGTAACATCTTTCCAGCAAATAAAACACATGTTTTAAAACTTTTATAAAGCCGGCTATGCGTACAAGTTGGGTTTTTGAACAGTTTACATCTAGATTAATATAAGCAGCCACACATTTTGATCTACACTGTTCAACTATCACGTATACAAATGAGCCGTCCCGCGAGAAAAACAACATTGCGTAATGTATTGACCAAGTTCGACCTGCGCAGTCCGTGCAAACTGAACCGGGCTTACACATTCCGTATCAGCGGGATACAGTTATAGATTAATGATTCCCGAAACAGAAAATCCACAGGAGGCGAAAAGTGTCTATCCGGGTAAGCCTGCACGGCATGCTTAGGCTAATCCGGGTCGATACTTTACGTTAAGTCCACAACGTTGGTGTGTTCTCGCGGGACGGCGCAAATATTGTTTGAAGGTTCTTTCCACTTATTTAACTTTTAATATGACTAGGCATCTGTAACTGCATTGTTAAGAAATGCCAAAAGTACATTTTTCCATGGACGGACTCATATAGTGTATAAACTAAAACTGATATATAAACTATATATTTTATTTTGTTTATCTAGAACAAATACCAATATATTAAGAGTTTTGATATTTTCCACGTTTGTATAAAAAGTTAATGGACTGGTATTTATCACACATTTAAAAAAACCTCATGTATCGTTGAGCCTTCCAAATTGGTGATCTACCTCAGTTCCGGACGCCATTAGTTTCGATCTTTTCTCTCATGACTGTGTATAAGCAGTCAATTAAGAAGAGTGTCAATATTTTCTAATGTTTAATGATTCATTAACACTCGATATTGTAGTTGATTTTAATGCTTTTGTTTACGAACTAAGGAGACCGGTAGATATAACGAAAATAATACTGAAAACATAGATGTATTCAGATATACTTAACATAAATATCGTAAGCAGAATCCACCAATAAAGGTGCAACTTTTAACTAGCACGCGCCCGCGTGTTAGGTGTGTTAGATATATTTGAATACATCAATGCTGTTTTCGTGATTCTGATTGCAACACATGTACTAATGAAACTATTAACTTACACTACTTTTCTAGGTGCCTTACGGTATGGTCGATTACCGTTAAACGAAATGCCACATTAAACTAATTGAAGCATTTCCGAAGACGGCATTAAACCCCAACAACGAGGCAAACACATAAAAGTTTCTGATATAGGCCTACGTGATCGAGTTGCATTTTCAGCTCTGTGAGTTTGATAAATGAGCCGTCTCGCGAGAAAACCAACATTATGAACTGTGCGTAAAGTGTCGACCCTGGTCAGCCTAAGCATGTCACGCAGGGTTACCCGGACGGACACGTTTCGTCTCCAGCGGATTTTCTGTTTCAGAAATTATTATCTATACCTCTATCCCACTTAGACGGAATGTGTGGGCCCGGATCAGTCTGCGCGGATAGCGCAGGCTAATCTGGTCGATACTTTACGCAGGAACCATTATATTGGTTTTCCCACGGGACGCCTCAAATTTATGAAACCGTTTATATTACCTGAGAGACCGTTGGCTATCGAGTTACCAAGATCGCCAAATCCATTTCCAATGGCGTTACCGAGATCAGTAAGTCCACCTAGGGTCAGAGTGCCAAGGTCACTAAAACTATCAAGGGCGAACTGTCCTGTTACCGCAGCAATGTCGGGTAGGTTCGAAAAGTCCTTACTCATTTGGTTGTACACGCTCTAAAGAGTAGATTGTTGGGTAGTAAGTTAATCGAATCACTGAGCAGCGAAGGTCCATCATATTGTTGACGATATATCAACATGGCATGCTTATAACTACATTCATACATTCGGTAGCACGTATCTATGTACTATTTAATATTTCGCATTCAATATAAAATATATAACTACTTTCATATACTCAAAGAACATCGTATCTCTGTTTTTGATCGTAACATTTGTTTGAGTAGACCAATAACCATTTCCCACATACAGACGCCTTTGACGCGTAGTCAGCAGACACCTTTGATTACAAAAATATAGAAAGGAGAAATCGCCAAAATGTTTTCAATAACTATATTTTCATTTATAGATGGTCTCCATATTTCTGACTATACGTGTTCCATCTTGAGAACATAATACACGCACTGATTACCAGGTTACTTTACTGTCCTATGTTGCATGCTATCTGATTTATGTCACATTTTGTTTGCATCAAAACAGATCAACATAAACCTTCAGGCAATCATTGAAAACATTGAAAATGTCTGTACATGAAAGCAGACTTATTGAATAGAGTTTTCCATGAAATCAAAACCGTTATGTTTATAATCATAGGATTCGTATTCTTAGTTTGAACTCGGAGTACTCTTCGCGGCGGATTGATTTGTGTAGATAAGCGTCGTAAGGCGCGTGAAACACAGCCAATCAAAATAAGCGAGATGTGGATATAAACCAATCAAAAGTTGAATTTCGCGTATGAAGACTAGAAGAGCTGGGTGGTCACGGCCATCATCGTGTTCTCCAACTTCGGATGCTTTCGTGACGATTCGTTCATAAACGAGACACAAGCATATTTATAATCTATTTATTTTTCTAATATAATCGTCGAAGTTACAACAACGACATCAGCTAGTATTGAAGAATGTTGTTTGTCAACTTTAAAACGTATACAATATAACAAAAACTACGTAGTTGTAGTTATTGTTGAAGCGACTATTATTGGTGGTGACACTGTTGTTATTCAATGTCGAACTGGTAATGAGATAATGTTTATGTTAGATCCCAAGCCATATTTAACATGTTTACCTCGAATCCTGTTCCTAAGGCTGCACCGGTTTCCTCCGTGATTCCTTTCATAGCGTCAAGAAATCCAAAGCTTTGTGTGCCCAATAAATGGACAACTTCATTTAGACCGGCCCCGACTTGTTCTAAAGGCATCTGTAATGCCTTTGTTGGATCTGGTAGGTCTAGGTAGTGAGTAAATGACGGTTGCTCTCTGATTTTGGAAAGAAATGATCTGTATCTGCAGCTTTTATAACAACCCGATTTTAAAAATTACAGATCCACGATATCATTTTTGGTTAAATTCATGTTTATGTAAAAAAAAAACCACTTCTGTGACATACTGGGTATCCGTTCTAGTTGTCTATGCCCTTCCTTAGTAATATACATTAACATCATACCAATATACTTTGCTGTTTGTATATTGGATCCGACGACACTGCATAAAAGGTCCTCTCGAATTGACCATATATACTTCATGATGCATAAGCAAGTGCTCGTATTTTTGTCGAATGAAATCGCACGATACACACTACACTCTGTTCTACACAATCGGAATACTCAACACTCACCGCTTCTCTATCTCGTTTATATTCATATGGGTTAGCTCCCCTGTTTATAAATGATTGTGTAGGCGACATTTGTATTGGCTGATGTAAAGGTCATCATGAGACGACCCGTATGAGACAGTCATCAGATCATTTTACGAGCGAGAGAAGTTTTGAGCGTGTTTTAATGAGATCGACATAAGTGTTGAAAAAAATACACTCTTGACAAAATACACTTACAAAAATGACAGTATTTGTATTTACTTGCGCTGTCGATATATTATAACCTTATTTCATTTTTGGAAACCGATTGTGTGGTGTAGTCTAAACGCCATCAGTCTCGTGAGAGGGAGAGCCGAGCCAGACTGAAATTAACTAGACACACTTGCAATTTTAAAAAGATTATTAAAATTATACGTCATCCTGACTATAAAGATGAAGACTTGCACTATTTAATTATGTCTGATGTTATCCTTTTGGGAAAAGACGACAACGACTTAAGATGACTAAAATAATTTGGTCATACGCCCACGCTTTACTCAGTTTTATTGCAACATTGAAAGCAGGTACTAACTAGATACGTAATACTAAAAAAGAAATACATACTTGCACAGTTTTCTCGTACAGTTTTGACATTCGCCTATTCTTGCTTGGATCTTTCCATGACATATGCCCATTTGACTGTTGAGTACCAGGGCCTGTGCGATCGTTATATTCCATTGCGTGCCCACGTTGTCTAGTAGGTTCTTCCTGAACAACTTGAGAAATGCTGTAAACACAGGCGTCCAAGTTGTCATTTGAGAAAAAATGGATATGAGAATATTTGGGGAATAAATAGGCTCTATATGGTTCCTATAGTATAATATAATACCGTATATAGAGGCTCTAAATAGTAACACGGTCTTGTGTGGAATACAATCCACGGATATTCTCATACGATAGCATTATACAGTCACTATTATTATATCATATTGACAATATAGAGAGACTGTTTAAAGTATTGGAGCCAGTGGTTGAGAGTAGGTACAAGGTGCAGGTTCAGACCACCATGTCAACATGCCCAATCTGATCGGAATCTACACAAGTTGACAGACTCTTCTGAGGAACTTGCGTAACTTACTCAGATATTGCGGATGCACATGCGGATCTGGATCAATATTGTTTACAAAAGCCAACGTATGCCTTTACCCATGTAAAATACGTTGTTGTATTTACTTCTTTGTATGCCTTTACCCATGTAAAATACGTTGTTGTATTTACTTCTTTGTATGCCTTGTATGCCTTTCGTTGAAGATAATTTTATGAGCACATTGTATTTCATTTATCTAACATTTTTTAACAACAATCGCTAACCAAAAATCTGAATATTACATGGACATGTCCTGTGCCCTATGTACATGACTAGTACAGACACCTAGGACGACGCAGTTACGTGGTTTACAATCATGAACAATGTAAGTAGTTTGACTTTGTTTTTCATAACTCCGACTATTTCGACACAATATCATAGCAGCAGTTCCCTACACGACTTACATGATGATTCTAAGACTAGATGGCGCATAGGGATGGTCCTGGTGTTGAACGTGTACCAAAGATCACGTGACTCCCATTTTATATTTAAATATTTGTAAAATCAATTTTATTCGGCAAGTCGGCACAAATGTGCAATTGGCCATTTACAAGTACATACACGTAAAGAATATGAACAAAACCTGTTCGATTCGAAAGGCGCTGATCTCGAACTCGGTACATCTTTTCCAGTTTATGGACAAAATGTAACGTAACTTGATAAGTTATCTCAGTTTAAGTGTACATTTATTATTTTCGCAGAATTTCAAAGCTATAGTAGGCGCTTTGAAACCACGACTAGAAATTTAAAATTACATACTTGTACATTTTAAATCTTCTTACTTTGAAAGGAAAAATCGTCCAACGGTTGAAGCGAGCGTTTTGCACCGCCCGACAATCCAAACAACAAAATGATGTTTATGGCAAGGAAAGTGAACTTCATTTTCGACACGTTTGAACGAGTGTGTGTCAAATGTCGTTGTATCATCTCACATAAAGATAAGAAATGAACTGATAAACATAAACTCATTGGAAGGATTAATGAAGTTAAAGAGGTCGCGTCAGACTAAATGGCGTCAGTAGCACCTGAAAACCGTTAACATCCAGACGAGACTGTGTATCCGCACTGCCTTACCCGAGCCTTCACTGTCAATACACGGTTACAGTAAGTATGTTTCTATGTTCCTAAACAAGGATGCCACGCGACACAAATTAGCAACAACATTGCATATTTCAAATGAAATATTTGTCTAAGTAACCACTTTGTCGATGAAAAAATATAATTGATAACATTGCCATTGATTTAAAGCCCTTACACATTATTGTAGCAATATTTGCTATGTATTGATTCATGTTGAGAAGCGAACATTGTACACCAATCATTGCTATGTATTGATTCATGTTGAGAAGCGAACATTGTACACCAATCTTGATTTACATTATTGTAGCAATCATTGCTATGTATTGATTCATGTTGAGAAGCGAACATTGTACACCAATCTTGATTTACATTGTTGGTAATTGTAATTGAAAGTCGTGCTTATTAGTTTTAACCTTTTCCCTCATACGACAATTCTGCAGCAGACGACTTTGAACATATTTTGTCAAAGAATGGACAATCTCTATATCATTGAATGGATAACCTATGACTAAAAGTGGAAACATTCTGGCAAAAGGAGAAATTGCAAGTTGTGTGCAATTTCTCCTTTTGTCACTATGTTTTAAAAAAGCCGTCTGCTACAGAGGCGTCAGAAAGCGTCTGTATGAGGGAAAGGGTTAAAAAGCCGCGCAACGGGATAAGGGTTAAAATGCTTTTCCTATCCTAGATTTACATTCCTTTTCTTCAGATTTTGCAATTAAGAATGGTCTCATTGTCTAACAATATATACAACAAGATGCACACTTATCTGAAGGTTATCACTGATGTAGACATTACAACACTTTTTCAACGAGAAACGTGGCTTGTTTGTTGGTTTAAATAGTGTTTTACGCCGATTTCAACAATTGTTCAGTTATATCACGGCATTTCCGCGATAAGTTATCAAAATTATTGTCCTTTTATCCTTACACCAGCGAGTCAGTCCAAGTGCTGACACCACACTCCGTAGTGTCGGGGAGGAAAACCATACCATAGATTAAAGTCTTTATAAATGAAAGAACAGATATAGAATAAAGTTGATAACAGTATTGTAAAAGGAGAATTGACTCATTATGAGGAACCCTCTTCTTATACCACAGCGTCTTAAAACATCGCCTGTTGCAGAGACGTCAGAACGCGTCTTTGTGTGGGAAGTTATTACAAGTTTATTGAATCTGCGTGTTTACGGTCATGGGTACAGATGATCATATACTGTCTTTTGAGAGGAAGTCCCATCAATGAAAATAAAAACATCTGCATGCCTAGTTCGCAATATGTCTTTTGATAAAATATCTTGTATATATTTCAATATGTTGGAAGTCATTGAAAACACAACATTATCCACAGAGACAAGACAAATGGGTCCTTAGTCCTTCTTTACTATTTACGTGAAATTACATGTTAAGTCTGGTCTGCTTTAAAATCATTTGGTAAAGTGGATATGTCGTATTCAGTTAAAACATTTTGGAAAATAGAGAAATTGCTGTGTTTAAAAATTTAAAGACGTCTTTAATTGCGCCTGAGATTAGATGCTGTTGACGTTTGGCTTTGTTTATGTGGAATATACATTAATGTCGTTAGCAAGTCTGATAATTGAACTTCTAATTTTGGACAATTTTTTTTCTATGTTTTGATAGTTACTATATTCTCTATCCAATAACGGATTGATAGTTACTATATTCTCTATCCAATAACGGGTTGATAGTTACTATATTCTCTATCCAATAACGGGTTGATAGTTACTATATTCTCTATCCAATAACGGGTTGATAGTATCTCTTCGTGGTCCCTTTGAAGCGTGTCCCGGCGTTTAATCTTAAGACCCTCCCATTGTGGGAAACATCTCCATTGATGTAATAGTCAGCGAGAGCATCGATTATCAAGATCAGACGAGTCTTTGTAAAAGAGATTTATCTTCTTGCCGTCACTGGGCAACTCTACTCAGTATTCGTCAGCCTTTTCCCACACGCAGACGCACTTTGGCTGAGTAGGCGACTTTTGAAAACAGTATATTGTTCTTGTCTCAAAACGTGTTCAACTCTTTTCAATATATACGTTCGTTTTCCATATTTTCGCATTTATATTTACAACAAATCGTCTGTCGCAGATTTGTTGTATGTGAGAAAGGGTATATGTATGACGTCCCCCTTTATTTTAAAATCATTGCTTGACTTGTGTCAAACGCCGTTTTCACCATTTGTTCAGTCATATCACCTACTCATGTGTTTCCTGGTTTCATTTCTATCACCAGTAATCCACACAACAATCTTTCCAAGCAACTGGCTGCCTTTCCACATAGACTGTTAGCCAATTGGTGGAAGTCGAATGGCCTTTGTCACAATGACTTTTTTTTCAAACGTTTGAAAAAATGTTGGTCGAACTGGGGTTCGAACTCACAATCCCTGGATTGACAATCCACTTCGCTAATGACTAAGCTACCGGGCTCGGCCATATTTCATTATTTTAAAAACAAGACTGATTTGATGTCGGTACATAAGGTGAAACATTTGACCGGACCAGCTGTTGAGACAATTTGAACCGTCCCGCGAGACAACCAGCATTGTAGACTCTGCGTAAAGTATCTACTCATATCATCCTGCGCAATCCGCTCATGCTAACCCGGACGGACAATGTTCGCTTCCTGTTTTTCTTTTTTCATAAATCATTGCTCTATACCCCCGAGACTGAATGTGTTGGCCCGGATGAGTCTGCACGGACAGCTCTGGTTGATCTGGGTCGATACATTACGCAGAGGCCACAATGTTGGTTTTCCTATAGGACGTCTCATTTGTTTCTTCTGTTATTCGGCTCTATGTACGTTAATTCTACGTTTTACACTGCCAGTTATCTATTTTGAAAAGCGCCACAAGCAAACAAACGCTTGTGGTCATCAGGTCCGCTGACGACACAGATCAGTCTGCTGGTTAAGACAATATGGTCAACGTATTCTCTTTTTGTCATCCAATGCACCAATGCTAATTAATTTATTTTGAAAAAGTTGGGCAAGAAAACAAGGAGCCACTATGCAAATCCGACCTGGTTCTTATCAGGTTTACCCATTTACTAAAACAAGCTCCGTCTCGTCTGTTTGGAAAGTGTCGGCGTACACAGATGAAACAACTAGAATATTGAAAACTAATTGTCAGAGTTTAAGCACATTTTGAGAAATAAGATATTACTTATTTTTAGAATAATTACAAAATCGCTTGTTGCTTAGACATGGACATTCGTCTGTGAGGAGAGGGTGAGAGCCCAAGATCATTACACTGGGTTATTCAGAGAAAATGTAAAAGGAAAAAACCCTGATTATTGGCAATTCTCCATTCAAGTTCAATGAAGCATCACACGCCGTGCTTTATTGGAAACATGTTAGATGTAAGCATGTTAATTCTGTAAATTATCAAAACAAGAGGGCCACGATGGTCCTGGATCGCTCACCTGATTTGTCTTCTTCATTTTAGCCATGTAAGCCCCGCCCCTCTGGCGGCCATATTTTCCGACAAATTAACTTCGCTTGAAGGGATCTGATAGAGGGTCACCCAAGGAACATTTCTACAAAATTATTTGAAAATCGGCCTGACGCTTTTGGAGAAGATGATTTTTTCACTATATAGCCATATAAGGCAAAATAGCCCCGCCACCCCCTGGTGGCCATGTCCACCAATCAACATGGCTTGAAGGAATCTGATAGAGGGTCATCCAAGGAACATTTATACACAATCATTTGAGAATCAGCCTGACACTTTCGGAGGAGAAGATTTTTTAAGTTTTCACTATAGCCATATAAGGCAAAATATAGCCCCGCCCCCTGACGGCCATGTTTTTCGACCAATCAACATGGCTTGAAGGAATTTCATAGAGGGTCACCCAAGGAACATTTCTACAAAATTATTTGAAATTCTGACAGCCAGTTAGGGAGAAGA
The DNA here is from genome assembly GCA_031471495.1 of Clinocardium nuttallii. Taxonomy (NCBI): domain Eukaryota; kingdom Metazoa; phylum Mollusca; class Bivalvia; order Cardiida; family Cardiidae; genus Clinocardium; species Clinocardium nuttallii. The sequence continues at coordinate 12,989 of JAUELF010229338.1, forward strand.
AGCATTTTGAAGTTTTTTTAGTTTCGTTACCATGAAAACCAAAATTCTGCATGGATCCCCAAAAAATGAAGGATTTATGGTGAGGTCATTGAGAGGATGCTTTCTGTGAAGTTTCATCATAATTGACCTACTGGTTACTGAGGAGAAAAAGTTGACAGACGACGGACGCACGACGCACGACGAACGACGGACGACGGACGCACGACGGACGACGGACGACGGAATCACGATGCACGACGGACGCCGGACATAGGGCGATCACAATAACTCATCCTGAACACTTCGTGCACAGGTGAGCTAAAAAGTGTTGGTTTTAGTACAAACAACACACAATTAAAGAACAAGAGCTGTCGGAGGACAGCGCGCTCGACTATTCTGTCGCTTATTAGTTGTACGCACAACTTTAACCAGAATTTCTCAGTAGAAAGAGGGCCATAACTTACATAAAATGCAGGATAGAGATATCTAGCTTGGTAATCTACATAGGTGTGCTAGTTGGGTAGGGTTGTATAAAGTTTCAATGCAATGCATCAAGTAAATACGGAGATATGGACTCTTAATTTATTTGCACGTAAAACTTTAATCAGGTTGTCTAAGTAAACAAATGCCATAATTTACATTTAATGCAGGATAGAGTTATCCAACTTAACTATTACCATAGGGCCGAGCCCCATTAGCGCAGTCGGTAGCGACGAGGGCTGTCAATCCAGGGGTCGTGAGTTCGAATCCCGGCTCGGCCAACATTCTTTCTGACAT
>JAUELF010229349.1:0-13743 GCA_031471495.1 Clinocardium nuttallii
CTTTACCTCATTCTTATTTAGACACTTTACCTCATTCTTATTTAGACACTTTACCTCATTCTTATTTAGACACTTTACCTCATTCTTATTTAGACACTTTAAACTTGAAATAAAGATTCTGCTAAAACGACTGGGCAAAAGATTTAGTTTAAAAGTTTATGAATCATTGTAAGAGACCTACAACATGACTATTCAAGAACTCCTTTTCCGAAAAATTTATTTTACACTTTCCCACATACAACCGACTTTGAAAACATTATGAGATAAACCTGAAAAATGTCCATAAAAGATAGCTTAATTGTTGAATAAAGATGTAAACATTGTGGCCAAAGGTGAAATTGCTCATCAAAAGTCGTCTGCTGCAGATGCGTCAAAGTGTGCCTGCATGTGGGAAAGGGTTAAATGCCATGCGAAACTAGAGGTGGTAGAATTTCGTCCTTCCAAGCGAAGGGTCAATCATGGCTGGAATGATGTGAGAGCCTGTCCACGTATTGTTAGGACCAGTGTGTTTTTATGGTCAGTTTACGACGAGTTTATTGTCCAGTATTAAAGGGACACCCACGTCCCGTATTGACACCGGTGGGTAAAAACCACCGCCCCGTCCTGTAGGTGAGGGTTTTAAAACCCGCTTATTAAAGGTGGATGATGGGCAACAGAACCTTCTTTCACCCTTGTCCCCCGGGATCGCATAAAACATGCGTAATATTTATTTATAATTGTTTACGTCATAAATGTTGTTTGCCTGTAAAGCAATATAAACCCGCTAAATTAATAACTAAATAACGAGTTTCGTTTATTTATTTGAATATAACAAGGTAACATGCAAGGTAACATGCATGCTTCTTACACGGAAGAGTACAACAAAAAGCATGTTTATATAGACATTAAAGTTATGCATATACTTTTACAAATATGCATGCCTCATCTAAATTCAAGGATAGTCATATGCTTGGATGTTGTCATGTAGCATCAAAACATTTTTATAAAGAAAGAAGCAAGTGCTGCGTTAATTCATACTACATTGTATATCAGCAACCATATAGTAGGGTAAGACTATGATTAAAGAAGTATTGTATGTGGCAATGAACTTCGTGTTTTGCTGTTTCATTCTTGACCTTTGACCGTAAATAAAAACAGTTTTCCTGCCACCGTTTGATGGTAAAATAAATACAAACTGTAGATAAAAAGTGAATGGACTTTTGAGATGTGCCAGATCGTGACTGAGTAAATATCGTCTTGATGTATATAGTAGGAAGGTGATGTTATGTGCAAAATGACTTCCTTCGTCCTATTGAAATAGTTGTAATTATGTTGCAAAATCAATTTATAATTAACGTCAGCGGTCACCTCTGTTAAGCAGCCGGCTCTGGGTTACCAAATAATTGACTTTTATAGTCCATTTGTAAGAGCCACCTCTCTTCTGCAGGTAAATTTTGCTTTTCCCCGAGTTGCTACCTGAGACAACTGGAATCTATGAATGAAAGTATCATTGTTGAGTATAGTTGAAAACATTACGGCTGAACAAGAAATTGCTCATTATGAGCACTTTTCTACTTTTTGTCACAATGTATTAAAAAGAAGTCTGCTGCAGATGCGTCAAAATTTGTCTTTAAGTGGGAAAAGGTTTTAAAGTATTTAAGAAAAGTAATTCAGGTCTCAGTTATCCATGGAATAATACGACATAAAAAATCCTGTAGGCGCCTGTAAAATCCGGTAATATTTATACCCTAAATTAATCTTGCTACTAGCCGAATGTGCTGATACTTTCAATATAGGTTACGAGTTGAATCTACACGTATTTAAAATAGTGTCGGCTTGTTATACATGCTAACATTATAAAAACGACACAATTACACGAAAAACACCTGATAGAAGATGTTCGTAACTTTGTAAGGGCAATTGATGTAACATTGCTAATCTGTCATTCCCTCCACTCACACGTTTTGATATAAGTAATAACATATAAGCCAGTGTATGAGGAATGGTATTATTTAACTTTTGTGAACAGTTTAGATTCAGAACGTTATGTGCATCCGCACAGTCTGTTCAGGATCGACATTGTGCACTTAGTTCTTACACAAGCGTGTTAGTGGGCATGAGGGTATATAAACCTACACTCGTAAGAAATGCAAACTTGTTCCCAAAGTCGTTTTACCGAGTGGTTAGTGTTGGGGACTTTGGGTCGGATGTCCCGAGTTCGACAACCAAGTGGCGGCTGTCAGGAGCATTGGCATTTCTTAGCCTAATAATGTTTAGTTTACACATGGAGCATGGATAAGTAAACTGTCGCCGTGATATAAATGAACTAATGTTGAAAACGGCGTAACAACCTCCAATTAATCCGAGGTTTTCGAACGATGTTGCCCATTTCTCCAATTATATTGTTTCCTTTTACAAAACCTCTCATAAAACCAACTGAACAATAAGAGACGATTTGTTGACGAAATCTTTCTAAAAATGTTGATTCGTTAATATGCAAATAAATTGCGTTTTTAGATTAACAGTGAGTGTATTATCCAGATAAATTTTAAAAACATGTTTACGCACAAAAGATACAATTGGTAAGATTCCTGTTGTTGAAAGAAAACACCAACAAATGCTACCTCGTCAAAACGAATTCAAAACCTCCATTTAGCCAACTCTGTCAGCGGTGGAGCAATATGTGTCACTAAACCAGGCTTCAAATAAAAAAGTAAAAAAACAATAGCAGTCAAGTGGCGAAGATACCAATTCTCGCCCGTAGATCTTTTATGGCAGACAGGGAGGTGCGAAAGAACGATCACGAAACAAACAAGAAATGTGATAAATTTTGTCCTCAACGCTGCGGTGGTCTATCACGTGGTTTGTTATGTAAACGAAACCAAAGTATTAAAACAATTGATAAAAGCAAAGTTTTTATAGAAGATAATTTATTGTTTCGTCCGATTCAATTTAAATCTGATTTCTTGTTAAATTATTTCCGTACGTGTCAAGGTTTGAACCCCTCCCACATACAACCCACATCGGAGTTCTCTGAAAACTGATGATCTATGCAAAGCCATGGACGTTCTTTAAAACGACAGAATAGATAGTTTACAAATTAAAATAGTATGGCAACAGGAAGCACTTTATACGTTGTGCGCAATTCCTCCTTCTGTAAGAATGTTTTTGAAAGTCGTCTGCAGATGAGTCAAAATATGTCGCCTACATCTGAGACAATATTAAAAGCTTAATTTTATTCAGTAAGACTTTTTACTCCGGGAAAAAGTACGCACGCATGTGTATGTTAAATTGATAAAAGTAATTTCGTGTGGAAATCTGCTGGCTGATTTGAACACGTTCATGTTATAAAATTAAACGTTTCTCATTTAGATGTAAATAATTGGTGTTTAAGAACGAATTTCGAGTTCTTAAACAAGAAGAGTTTGCTGTGCGTGTGATTTTGTGGTGACCCGACAATGTATCATTAAAACCCGGTATCTATACACCGGTAACTGAATTGAGTATCCGTTTCTATCATTATAGAAGTTAATCTAGCGTACAGTCACAATTTTCTCTGTATTTACCTTTCTACAATTCTGAATGCAACCATGATAATAGATTGACGAGAGTTTGCAGGCTCTGTCAGCTTTTAAAACCAACTGATGGTGACTACGCTTTATTTTTGAAGGGTGAATAGACGTGCTTTTGTCAGGTCTTCTTTATAAATAGTATTACAACAAACATTATATATGCTGTTTTTGATAAAGAATTACAAGCATTTTAGGTAAGGAGAAAATGCTCATTTTGTGCAATTTTCCATTACCAACAAGGCTTTCAAAGGTATTCTGCTAATGAGGCGTGAAATGTCGTCTGCATTTGGTAAAAGGTTAAAGGTGATAAAGAAGAGTCATGTTACCGTCTGGAAATTGCAGTTTGCATGTCGATGCATATTGCAGTTCTCAAATTGCGGTTTGTTTTGCCTACATATATGTGGTGGCTCTAGCACAACATTCCGTGGGGTTTTTTAAATCCTGTTTCAATTATCATTTAAATTGAAACATACGGGTTTAAATGCCTCAACATATGACAGACTACTTTTAAAAACATTATGGGATCCAAGGGGAATCGAAACCGGCCGGTCGGGCGTGCTGTGGTCGGTCCCTGCTTGCGACCGTAATGGTGCAATGCGCTTGGAAAGTCCCAGTCTAGTACTGGAAAGTCACCAAGGGGTCATGGACAGTCATGATAGAATGGTAGACAATTTTCCATGAAACGAAACTAGTGGTCACGTGCCATCATATAATTTCCTGCGAGTTCACGACATGACCAAGAGACTGCGAATGTGACACCAATTAGTTAATTGGTGTTCTCGTGTTTTGCCCGAAAAAACATCAATAAAAATGTTCAATACGCGGTTGGTGATTGCATTATCACAATTCGATTCCTAAAGAAACCATAGACTTTGATTGTTTGCTTCCGAAGGGAGTGCGTCCATATCCATTTCTAATTGGGGTATTTAAATTTACGAAGTACGAAAATGGCATCGACTATACAGCATAGATCAATCATTGTTTTCCATCATTAAGTGTATTGACCTCTGCTTTACTATGAACAACCATAGGGTATACGCGCATATTAACCAATTGCAACGTACAACAAATGTGCAGCAGACGACTTTGAAAACATCTAGGCAACAACGGGAGAAAATACATCAAAGTACAAGTACTGAAGAAAGTCGACACATTGTGATAAGAAGAAAAAATGCTCAATACGAACAGTTTCTTCTTTAGTCCCAGTGTTTTCAAACGTCGGCTGCTGCAAAGGCATCATAACGTATCTGTGTCGTTAAGTCACACAAGTAACACTTCTCTTCTCCTATAGTGATTTCAATTCTGTGTCACATTTAACTTTCAATTTTCCGGGGTTTCCTCAATTGTTTGCGAAGACTCCTCAAATACAATAACGTGTTTAACCATTGACTCTATTCCGCTATCAAAATGGCGATTAATTGATTTAACGTGTTTAACCATTGACTCTATTCCGCCATCAAAATGGCGATTAATTGATTTAACGTGTTTAACCATTGACTCTATTCCGCCACCAAAATGACGATTAATTGATTTTAAAAATATTTACTTCTGGGATAAGCAAAAAAAGGTACGAGAGTTGTATGTAATAATTTGAAAAGGAAATAAACGTTTTTATGAAAGGTTACTTCAATATAAATATTATTTTATTGCAAATTTTCAATTCATAACACTAAACGTGACAAGAGAGGACATTCATATTGTTTTAAGAAAGACCACACACGCGGTATAGTACAGTAGTAAAATGTATCTTTGAGTCTAAAAATACAAAGTATGATTAATTATTCCAAGCACTATACTTCGTGACAATACTTCGGAAATGTCATTATATTCCAAAACTTTGCTATATGAGCCGTCACGCGAGTAAACCAACACTATGGACTCTGTGTAATGTATCTATCCAGATCAGCCTGTGTAATCGGCGCAGGCTAATCCGTGACGACACATTCCGCGTCAGGGGGATAGAGGTATAGAGTAATGATTCCTGAAACAAAAGATCCGTACATCTTTCACACATCAGCTGGTATTTAGGTCCTTACATCTTTCCCACATCCGCTGGTATTTAGGTCCTTACATCTTTCCCACTTGCACAATTCTACAGAAGACGACAACGAGGAAATAGTTTTGAATAATGACAATATGATTGCTAAATCAAGTTGAAAATACTTCTCTCCTTCTGCCTGCCTCTATTTTTTGAAAATGCAACGAGCCAATAAAATATTGTGAATGGGGTGACATAAAGGGTATGATATCAGCCGATGCATTCGGTCTGAATTGCACAAGATCATACACAACAAACTAAACTTCAAATTATCATGAAAATTTCAAAATGTATTCCGTGTTAGTTTGTTCTCTTTGGTTTCATTCGTTACAATGTTTGGCTGATTTGTTTCACGATTGATGTCGATAGGTTAAAGTTGGATACGGTTACAAATCCACGCAGCTGTGTAAAGAAATCCATATACTATTTAAATAGGGCGTAAAATTATGCGACCTTAGACTACAAGGTCAAATACGGATTAAGCGCTGTTTAAACTTTAGCAAGATTGTTTACAATGCAATTAAGTAGAAATGGCTGGACTAATCTGTAAAACATGATTTTTAAATATTTTTCCCGACTAAACAAGAATTCTTATTAGATTTAGTGATGTAAATTTACATAAGACGTTTCTGATAGGCGTTAAGAGCCTTCGATATCGTTTGACGACATCAACCAGTGTTCAAACGTGGAGCAGGGCCACTAATTGTGACTGGAGACGTATGAACATGTGAACCGTCCCGCGAGAAAACCAACAGTATGGACTCTGCGATATATATCGACCCAGATTAGCCTGTGCATTTTGTGAAGGCTAATCCGAGCCGATACATTCCTTCTCGGGGGGATAGAGGTATAGAGTAATGATTCCTTTAATAGAAAATCAACAGGAAGCGAAAAGTGTCTGTCCGGGTTCGCCTGCGCGTCATGCTAAGGCTGATCTGGGTCGATACATTACGCAGAGTCCATGATGTTGGTTTTCTCGCGGAAAGGCTTCAATCAATTATTAGCCGTTTAAAATCATGATGATATCCGTACCATTTGTCTGTTATGAAATAAAAAGCTTGGAAGTTACTCACTTTGGCAACTTCTTGAATATGCATGTCCTAGTTAGCACGGAAAGAAACTGGTCATTATTTGAACTTCATGTACCTATGTGACTGTTCGGTCCCCCAAGTTGCTGAACTCGCGTAAAGAAAGATAGAGGATAACCTGACATTCTTGAGGCTAGTCACTAAGTCCTTACAAAGAGGTTGGAATACTCTAAGTGTGGTCGAAAAATCAAATAAAAATATTCAAAACAAAGGCATCGTTGTGCTACTTTATTTACAAAACACATTTTGATAACTCTAGCCACTTGTCCCTTTGCCATACAAAGTGCATTAAATCGGGTCTATGTAAACAGTTCAACCCGTCATAACAAAAACAGAACAAATCCTATCTCTGTTAAAAAGACGCGCGTGTGTGTGAGTATCTGTGAGGTTAAACCTCCAGCTTTATAACTGACGGTACCTTTAAATCTTCATTACATGTGTACAAACAATCAAACTTTTAAATGGGGGGCTTTACGAACCAGCCAGCTCACCTGTAGTCCTAAAGTGTAATGAGTCGTTTTGTCTAAAAAAAACACACTAGCATGTTTGTATAAAAAGTACTGCAGTGTCACTGCGTAAACACCGTTTGTCACCGATCATTGTTCAAAGTTGCGCTTCTATCACAAGGTCTACGAAATATCCATTTCCACAAACTGGTGCCAATCTCATGGTAAAAATGTTTGATTTAACGCTGTTTGTGGACGAATATATCTGTAAACTCAAAGGTGTTAATGGATAACAATCTTTAATAGATAAGATAATAGCACCGACTGATACTTTTGTATCCCCAAAACAAACATGACATTGATCCCGGCGCTTGAAGACCCCCTGGAGTGATGTATGCTAAATTCTGTAATCCTTTGTCACTTGACCCGTTTACCGTGTTGGATATTAGTAATATTAAATATCATATTACCAGAGAAAATAGTACAAGGGAACACCAAGCTGTGACTACAGTTACTGCACATGATGTCGGTAAGGCAGGCCGACACTTTGGTATTATCTCTCGGTTGTCTGTCCACCTGTCTGTCCACCTGTCTGTTAGGCTTTATTGTATTTAGATACGCATGACATTTGTTTTCCTTGCAACATTCTTGTGGGGTTTATGTTCACATTGGTCCGTATCTATTTGAGCCATGCCAAGCGAATACCAACCTCTTATACCAGCAAAGATTCAGATCAGCCTATGCTGTCTGATCAGGTTCTTCCATGTCCGTCATCGTATCAAAGAAAGTCTATGGAGTAATGCTATGGCCAAAGACTTACACTATAAGGTTGTAGTTTTGTCGTTATTGTCATTAATTTGTAGTGTCTATTTTCTTGAACGTTATTCATTTGGTCTTTATAAGGAAGAACGCAAACAGGATTCCTGATAAAAAAAAAGACAGTCTTGTAATATTTTATTGAACTTGCATACAAGTTGACCCTTTGCTTTACGCAAACAAATAACAATAAATATGTACCAAGTACCCAGCGTACGTTAAACTATCTGTCAAAGTACCTAAGTTATGGTTGACTTAGTATAAATATGTTACTTAGGCCATCGATAGATGCGTCATCTTGTTCAAAACCACATATAACCTGGAGGTTTCTATGATTATAAATAATAAGGATACTTACATTACCAAATAGCAACTGATGCAGCGATTACGTCAGGGGACCAGATAACTTGGTGCAACTCATTTCGACACCATGTTAAGCGGTATATCGGGGATCGAACAGTGCTACAAGTGTTGTTTACCGTATGAATGTACATACATGTATATAGATGTGTGTAGTGCTTGCGGAAAGTGAAGATTCTCGGAAGGCTATGTCTAAGTAAGTGCCTTCATTGTCGGCGAATGCATAAAGAGTATTTTTTATCTGACGCGGTTCTAATGCATTTCAAAAAACCGTCACATGTCAAAATGACAATTGTTGTTTGTTTCCCAGTGTGGGTCACGCAAACAAAACCTTCCACACGCCTGGCAGAGATAAGAGCGGGATATAGAATCGCCAATTTATGTTGTATTTATGCCATCCATTGTTTCTATTGTACATTCCTGAGCCGATCAATAGGAAAAGGTATACAAGGATACATCCTGATCAAGATATACACTGCTAACCTATGACTTGCAAAGCGTGTTACAGCAATGTCAGCAATGTCAACTGTTCGCAGTGATAGGCTCGACTTTTACTAAATGATTCACAGGGGATTTAATTTAAACCTAATTGTTTTGTAGTTTGACCTTTTCCCAAATATAAACACTTGCTGGCACGGCACCTCTGCAGCAGACGACTTTTGAAAAACATTGTGACAAAAGGAGAAATTGAGATATTTATAGAGATATTACGTGTTCTTGCTAAAGTCGTCTGCTGCAGTTTCGTTCTATGCGGGAAAAGGGTTAAATGCATTATGTGAATAAAATTAAGTTACAACATAATTGAATGAATCACTCTCAATTGTGCATTTCCTTGTTACTAAAACAGTTCCGTGCGTGCACTTTAAATGATGAGAAATGGCTGATGCTCCAAAAATGTTCACAATTAACACTTAATATTATTATCAACAACATCTATTTAGCTCTATTGACTTACCTTGTCCAACTGTAACCGACGTCAACCCTTTCCCACGTACAACACATGTTCTAATAGACGACAACCCTTTCCCACATACAACACATGTTCTAACCGACGACAACCCTTTCCCACATACAACACATGTTCTAACCGACGACAACCCTTTCCCACATACAACAAATGTTCTAATAGACGACAACCCTTTCCCACATACAACAAATGTTCTAACCGACGACAACCCTTTCCCACATACAACAAATGTTCTAACCGACGACAACCCTTTCCCACATACAACACATGTTCTAACCGACGACAACCCTTTCGCACATACAACAAATGTTCTAACCGACGACAACCCTTTCCCACATACAACACATGTTCTAATAGACTATCCAGTCATAATATGGACAATCTCCTCGAATTAAATTAGAAAAGTTAAAACAATGTGACAAAATGAGTCATCCCTCATCATGATTTTAATATCGGTTTCTGGAATTTAGCAGGGTGAGGGTTTAAAATATGCAATCATTTATAATTGATTCAGTTTATGAGATGAAGTTTTCCTGTCACGTCTTTAATCATCAATCATGGTTATGGTTCCCCAAAATATAAAAGTGAGCTTTCTTTGATTGCAAAATCGGATCGTCAATGTTTTCGGATAATAAATATCATACACGTTTTGCGGGATTTGTTAAAATTTAGAGTCGCCTCATTAACAAAGATCTACTGACAAAAAATAAATACGTTTTGGCAAAGAAGAATCGCTCGCTGTGTGTGTATTTGATGGAGTTTTTAAACAATTGTTGGCATCTTTTCCAAATTCTTCTGTTACAAAATATGACTAAGGTCCTCTGTATTAGGAATGAGTTAAAACAAAACATCATGGACATCTCTCGGAAATAAACGAACCGTTGACAATTCGTAAATTTTAAAAAAGTTTTTTTGCTGATTCAGTATGTTAAAGATATCAAAGAGAGTTTTAACGTTACATTAAGTTATATAATCATGAAATATAGTAAATTACTGTTTTATGATGAATTATTTTGCCATGTGTCATAATTCAATATAAATTAGGTTTTATGTATACACAGTATCCATGTACTATATGAATGTCTCACATTGGTCTAATAAATGTTTATTGAGATGAATAATCTGTCTTCGTTTACGTCGTCTTGCGTGGGTAGCCCTGGAATCGGAGTTTGTACGGCGTAGATCAAGCAACTTGTACAATAAAAGAAAGTATTTAATAACACTAATGAAAGTCGCAATCGACATCAAAGAACTGTGGCAAAAGGAGAAATTGCTCTAGAACAATTACTACGATTTCGACAATGTTTTCAGCTTAATTTTACCCTTTCCCTCATACAACAATTCTGCAGCAGACGACTTTGAATCTCTATAATTAGATGGATGACCTATGACTTAAAGTGAAAAACATTGTGACAAAAGGAGAAATTGCACCTTTGTGCATATTATTCTTTTGTCACTATGTTTTCATAAAAGCCGTCTGCTGCAGAGGCGTCAGAAAGCGTCTAAATGAGGGAAAGGGTTAATAATAACACTTTCATGTTATAGAGAGTTACCATATTTACCAATTCTTCTGCTGATTCTTTATATACTGGAAACGATTAAACACGTACTATATACTAAGTTAAAACTCATCATGACCAATTCGTTTCATGCAAGCATTTAAGACGCGTCTAGCGATGAGGGAACGTAAGCCCTCCACGTAAAATGACTATTTGTGTCTGTGCAACCGTGCAGTCTCATCAGCGCATTCACTGTCCTTCTATATCAGTTTTAAGCCAATTTACCGTAACATGATCTCGATTCCGAAAGTTTTAAATTGTTCTTTGTTAGCATGTATTAAGATTTACATTCATCAAAGTTAAAGAGTTGTACGTGACTAATGAATGCTTTATTTTCTATGCAGCTGTACATCAAACTGATGAACATCCACCGATGATTTGTTCACGGAATACGAACCTGTCTAAAGAAATGTCTCGTCTTGATAAAAAGAAAAGGCAAAAAAGAAAAACAACCTCGACGCGTCTCTTATGAATGAATCTGATAGAGAACCTCTCTCATCCCTCATAGCAACGTTGTCCTGTAGCCAATAGACGCGCCTTATTAATTTATTTACAATGGAATTTTAATAGCTAGTGTAGCCATACGTTTATGTCAGATCTCGCTGTCGGTCTTTGATGCAGCAAATATCGTCCCATACTGACCCATATATGTGCTGCGTTCTGGATAATCAAACTAGTTTACTATAAGTGTAGATCCGGATCAGAATACGTTTCTCTGCAAATTCACGTAGCGTTGCACTGTTCGAGGTTGACTCATATACGGTTTCTGATCAGCAAATCTGACTTTGAAAACATCGAAGCAAAATTGGCAATTCTCTATTAAATGAAAGATCAATTACTGGGGGAAAAAGTTAAAAACAGTATTGCAAAAACTATCTGCTATAGGGGCAAAAGAGGGCGTGTGTATGTGAAAAAGGGTTTGAATCAGATAGCATGTATGAGCTGGTCAACGTCTACACTTGTCATTTATGTGACCAGTTCGGTTTATTCCGGAGCGCGGCCCATATATATCATACCTAACAACAATGTCCTATATTCTTGAGTAGACATATCCGTTGATGTCCTTTGATATGGGAATACTTTGCTGTGTTTGCACGCCGCTTTCAGCAATGTTCCAGTTATATTAAAGCGTTTCCTGGGTAAGTTCCTGTCCATTTTTCCTGAGTCCGTCGTCATGCTAACCTCGAAAATCTTTAGACACCCCAATAATATTTCGGAATGCAAGTTTCACTAAATGTCACTGCTTCGAGTTCAGTTTTGGAAGGGGTCAAGATGTACTCGTTTTGTATAACCCTTTCCCTCATACGACAATTCTGAAGCAGATGACTTTGAACATATTTTGGTAAAGAAATAGAAAATCTCTATAATTAAATGGATAACCTATGACTAAAAGTGGGAACAATTGTAGCAAATGGCACTATGTTTTCAAAAAGCCGTCTGCTACAGATGTGTCAGAAAGCGTCTATATGAGGGGAAGGGATAACAGAGGGAAAGAGAGAAATCAAACAAATGCTATATACCTACACATATGCTCCTAAAAGGCATACTCTTATATCACTTAAAGAATGTCTTTCAAATCGAGTCGCGCCAGACGAGATCCGACATTCGTATATCCTATCTATAGATAAACGCAATTTCCTGTTAAGTTGCGTATATTTGAATTGTTCCCATATACATAATGTCTGTGGAGTCTTCCATGATGCTCATACGACTTGATAACGAACGGGGGAAGATACAATATTGCAGACTGGCCTGGGTCTTCCGCGTTAGCAAAGTCCTGAAGGTTCTCCTTCTTGTGACAAGACCAAAAATAAAGATTTAAAAAAAGGATAAAATCTTGAAGTTTTGTTATAAAGAGGTTGGGGATTAAAATTGACCGGCTTAAATCTCACCCTATACATACATCGGTAACTCATCAGTTTATGTGTATAAGGATTTAAACTGCTTTAAAACAGTTTTCAAAACTGTGACACTCTTCGGTTGGATGGTCGCTTTCAGTCGGGATAAGACATGCAAACAGAACACATTTATCAGAATGACGAATCAATTCTCACTATTTATTTCAATCCTACATTTTGATTTACAGTACAACCTTTTAAAAGCAGGTCAAATAGTCTGAAGATATTGACCTCATACACATGAGCCGTCCCGCGAGCAAACCAACATTATGGCCTCTGCGTAATATATCGACCCAGATCAGCCTGTGCAGTCCGCGCAAACTGATCCTGACAGACACATTCCGTCTCAGGGGGATAGAGGTATAGAGTAATGATTCCTGAAACAGAAATTTCACAGGAGGCGAAAAGTGTTTATCCGGGTAAGCCTACGCGACATGCTTAGGCTGATCCGGATCCATACTTTACGCAGAGTCCACAAAGTTTTCTCGCGGGACGGCTCAAATAACGAATGTTATATTTTTGCCCATATATAATTTCTATGAAAAATGTTCCAACTCGATATTCCCAGCACTCCATGCTTGTGTCACATGCATTGCACCATCAATCGCTGGGTCTCAATACCTATAATACGAACAGTTTATAAAAGCAACAATCTATATAGGAATATGCTGTCAGGGTTAATAATGTCCTCGTATCTTGCCTCATTTCAAACTACGATATATCTGAGTGTCCACACTTGTTCCCTGTGACCATCGTGTAGGAATATAAGTATACTTAATTTCCGTGCAATTCCAATTAAATATTTCAAATCTTGACACTATCACCCGTCGCTTGGTTCCTAGACATTCATATCCCTATGAAGTATATAAGATATATGGAGCATAATAGTGCCATAAGTGAAATATGAGCCGTTCCACGAGAAAACCAACATTGTGGACTCTGCGTCATTTACCGACCCAGATCAGCCTGCACAGTCCGAACAGGCTAATCTGGGCCGACACATTCCGTTTCGCGGGGGAG
>JAUELF010229360.1:0-13741 GCA_031471495.1 Clinocardium nuttallii
CCTTTTCCTCATATAGACGCTTTCTGATGCCTCTGCAGCAGACGGCTTTTTGAAAACATAGTGACAAAAGAAGAAATGGCACAAAACGTGCAATTTCTTCTTTTGCCACAATGTTTTCCACTTTTAGTCATAGGTGATCCATTCAATTATAGAGATTTCCTCTTTTTTGACAAAACATGTTCAAAGTCGTCTGCTGCAGAATTGTCGTATGAGGGAAAGGGTTAAGACAAAGTAGTTTGAACATACATGTATTTGTGAATCAAAAACAACAAAATAAAAAATCAACAACTGCCATTTAAGGCTACTTTATAAGAAAAGGCATAACAACAGTAACATAACTAAATATATAAAGCATTTTTCTTTTACTTATTTACATTCAAGTTTGCATCATCCAATTAACAAGCTATATCTACCAGTATACACAGTTCTATTTACATAGATGAACAATTATAATAGACACATATATATATATCACAAGAGAGAAAGTTGTGCATGCATACATTGTAATTTAGATAAAGTCATGTTTCTACTTCAAAAAGGAAAAACATAGTATGAAGTTTCTGAGCAGACTAGTTTTCTTAACCCTTTCCCTCATACAACAAATCTGCAGCAAACAATTTAAATAAAAGTTAATCTATTTATTTATTACAGTTGAAAAGATTGTTGCAAAGGGAGAAACTACTCATTATGAGCAATTCCTCTTTTTAGACAATGTTATCAAAAGTCTTCTGCTGATTTGGCGTCTAAAAGTGGGAAAGGTTGCTGATTTTGAGTAATTTCACCTTTCGCCACAATGTTTTCAGAAGTTGTCAGTTGCAGATGTGTCTGTACTTACTGCAACTGGAAAAGGTTAACCCTTTCCCTCATATAGATGCTTTATGATGCCTCTGCAGCAGACAGCCTTTTGAAAACAGTGACAAAATTAGAAATTGCTCAAAACGAGCAATTTCTCCTTTTGACAGTGTTTCATTGTCCCATTTTTTAACCTTAAACTTGACATCATTCAGGAATCTTGCATTCATAATAAATTTCTGGAGCCTTACAATTGATTAGGGTTTAATGCCGTTAGTCAACAATTTTTCAATCATATCATAGCGGCAAGTTCAACTTCTCATGTATTTCCTGGCTTTCTCATACCAGTAATCCACACAACAATCTTTCCAAGCAACTGGCTGCTTTTCCACATAGACTGGTAGGCCAATAGTGGAAGATGAATGATGCTTGTCACAATGACTTTTTTCAAACGACGGAAAGGATGTTCGCTGAGCTTGGATTCAAATTCACAACCCCTGGATTGACAGCCTGTATTGCTACCGGGGGCTCGGCTCTTAAGCCTTACAAAAGGGAATATCATAATAATATTTTACCTTGAACTGAGTTTTAGCAATAAAAAAAATGCCTAACCCTTTTCCAGATTTAAACAATTTCTAACGCCATTGCAGCTAATGACTTTTGGAATCTTTGTGACAAAAGGAGAAATTGCTCAAAACAAGTAATTTCTCCTTTTTGCCACAATGTTTACAACTTTATTCAATAAATATCTTTCATTTATAGAGATTTTCCATGTTTTTGCATGATTGTTTTAAAGTCGTCTGCTGCAGATATGCTGCATGTGGGAAAGGGTTAATGGGAATGGTTACAATTTGCACTTGGACAAAAATTGTTTGTTTTTTCCATATTAGTTTTTGATACATAATTAACATTTTAACACTGGCACATCCAAAAATGTGAAATTTATTTTGAGTCAAAGATAAATGAAGCTGTGACCTTATACAGTTCTGTGTTGAAATATGATCTTTATCAAATGAAAGTTTTAAAGCAAAAAAAGAATTTAAAGAAATAGCCAATTGCATAATTTGTCAACCAAGGTGTGCTTGAAAAATCTATTTCTTTGGTTATCAATGATATAAGTATTATGCTATTTGACTGGTAAAAATATACATAACCCCATTCCCTAGAACTGACAGTTATTGACACATCTGCAGCAGACAACTATTCCACAATGTTTTTCAATCAAATCAATAGTTTAAATACGATTTTAAAGAGATTTTCCATATCATTGCATAGACCTTTGGCAGATCTGTTATACGTGGGTAAGGGTAACGGTAAGTTTTTTTCTTGTTTTGAACTATTACCCACTTGCAAACGTATCTGCAACAGAAAACATTATGGCAAAAGGAGTTATTGTTCATAATGAGAAATATCTCCTTTGCCACACAATGTTTTCGAAGTTGTCTGCTGCAGGTTTGTTTTATGAGGGAAAGGGTTGAAACATGCCATGCCTTGAAATGCTGGATTGAATTAACCCTTTCCCTCATATAGATGCTTTTTGACACCTCTGCAGCAGACAGATTTTTGAAAACATAGTGACAAAAGAAGAAATTGCACAAAACGTGCAATTTCTCCTTTTGCCAGTGTTTTCCCCTTTTTGTCATAGGTTATCCATTCAATTATGTAGATTTTCTTTGTTATAACAAAATATGTCGTCTGCTGCAGAATTGTCATATGAGGGAAAGGGTTAAATATTTTATTAACGAGTCTTGTAAATTTGTAGCAGTCTAGCCAACATGCAAACATGAAAGAGCGAGTCTTGTAAATTTGTAGCAGTCTAGCCAACATGTAAACATGAAAGAGCGAAGCCTTTTAAGAAATACATTATTTATTGTAAAAGTCATGAAACTGTATAATGTATATTATCATTTACTAATATGGTAAGCACATTTTCTAAACATAGATCTATCATGGTAATAACAATATGAATTTGATTGTAGTATCAACAGCAGTTTGGTATTGTCTTCATTTTGTACAAATACTCAGAAAAAAAGCGAAGTAAGGTTTTCTTTTATTTTAAAAGTGAAACAACAAGATTAATTAACAAAGGCACAAGAAACAGAGAATGTAATGGTAATATGCATGAATATTTACATTTAATCAATATTTACAAAGTTCTATGGTTCGCTAGAGAAAGTGAGCAGGAGGGTTACAAGCAACTATGTACATGGTTAACTCTTTACCAGTTACAACAATTCTGTAGCAGACAACTTTTATACATCTAGGCTCAAATATTTTAAAATCTCTAAGGATGAAGGATTAATTAATGGATAGAGTTGAAAACATTGTGGTAAAAAGGAGATTTTGCTCTTTATGAGCAATTTATCCTTTTGTCACATTGTTCTCAAAAGTCGTCTGCTCTATATGTGTCTTGTTGTGGGGAAAAAACAATTTCACTGATGCATTAGATGCAAGTGCAGTAGATTATTTTTTTCAAAAACATTGAAACAAGATTACATAAGTGAACAACTTTTGAAATTATAAGATAACATTGCTCAAGAATTTGTTGAAATCTGTCTCTAGACACTAGATAACACTTTCATTGGTTAATTTCTCTAGCCTTTTCTATAATTATATGTTTTCCATTCCGATACCGGTTAGTCTTACTTTATTATAGTTTGGGTTCAAGTAAAGCAATAGAAAAAGATCATGGCTGTTTTAAGCAAAAGGGTTTTAGCATTTTAAGCAAAAGGGTTTAAGCGTTCTAAATATTATTATCTTGAGATTTATTTACATCAACAGATAATTAATAGGCAAATTGACAGTGTCATATTTTATTTATGATGTGACCATGCTGTAAATCTCTCTGCAATGCTCAAGCACCATATGCAGTGGTTGCTTCTCATTCAATGAAAACTGCAAAATAATAAACCGTTTCACATTGTCAGATGCACTTTTAGCAGACAACTTTAGAAAACATATTGGCAAAAGGGAAAATTTATAGAGAATTTCCTTTTTTGCCAACTTGTTTTCAACATCTGTTGCAGATTTGTTACATCTGAAAAAAGGCCTCATTGATATGAATTTACAAATCACAATAAATAAGTTACATAACTGTCAATTTACCTCATATCATCTGTGACAAAAAGCAATAAAACAAGCTTTTTCCCAACACAACTTTATTTCATGTGGAACCTGTAGCTTTCAGACCTTCTTGTAAGAACAGAAGCAAATATTTTAAGCTTATCTTTCTCAACATGATCATTAATTCAAAATTTAAATTACATGTGAGAGGGCAAGCAAAAAACGCAATTTAAGCTTTTTACAAAATTTAAACAATATGGTCATCCACACAAGAACTAAGAAAAACCAAAACCAATCCTTATCAAAAGCCAAGACAACAAATCCTATTCTAGTTTTTTATCGAATAAAACGTCACTGTATTTTTTGTTGCATTTCTACCTCTAGACTTAATGGACTCTATCTTGTTTGCTTAGAAGATACCAGCATTTTGAAGGCTTTAATCCTTTTCCTTTACATACAATAAATATTCATTGGAGATTTATGAAAATTGGCAAAATGAATGGGAGGTATAAATTGAAAAGTTATAAACATTGCGAGAAAGGAGAAATTTCTCATTATGTCTGCATTCAGGAAAGTGTAAAAGGCTTTTATCCAGTGACAATGAACCTATCGCTCTGATAATTGGACCCTCCTTTAATACTATAGATATACAATAACCCTTCTCCACACTGATACATCTGTGATAGACGTTTGTGTAAACATCTAGGCAAAAAAATGAACCTACTTTATAAAGGAAAGAACAATATTTGAATACGTTGAAAATATTGTGGCAAAAGGAAAAAATGCTCTTTAACAGCAATTTCTCCTTTTGTCACAATGTTTTAAAAATTCGTCTGATGCAGAGCCATCAGAAAGCATTTGTTTGTGGGGAAAGCGTTTATTATCTAATCAATGTATGATGATAAAGAATAAGCTGCACCTCTTCCCAAGATATAGATGCATAGGTAGTGTTTACTACATAAATAACATTGGATTATTATAGGTGTACATTCATTGCTCTATTACTTAGTGTACATTCAATGCTATATTACTTAATGTAAAGACAATTCAATATTGATTTATGCATTAATATAAAAAATCGAGAGCATATGTATCAAAATAACATCAGTTTACTGTAATAAAGTGTTTACATTTATCGTAATCTATGATTGTAATCCCCATTTCAGTCTATGTAATATGCTAAATAATTGTGTTTTGTGTACAATGTATATATAGAATTTAAATGAGAGTGCCTTCAAAACATGCACAAATTATTTAAAGAAAATTCTCTACTACTGAAAGAATAAATATGGTTAGTTGTAAAAATTGCAATAACAATGAAATACAGTTCAACTAAAGATATACCTTGATATAAAGCATGCGCTGTTTAACCCTTTCCCTGATATAATTCTTCAATGCTGTCTTCTTTGTTAACCCTTTCCCACATACACAAAATTTGATACATCTGCAGCAGATGACTTTTGAAAATATTGTGACTGTTGAAGAAATTGCTCATCATCATCATGAGCAATTTCCTCTTTTGCCACAATGTTTTCAACCCAATTAAAAATCTCTACTTTCATTTTACCTCTGCTGTAGATGTTTTGTATGTCATACTGTGGGAAAAGGTTAAGTATTTTGAGATAAAATATATAACATCTACAAAACCTTGAATGTAATTTTGTTAATGAGTTTAAATCATTGAGCAATTTCTCTTTTCCAGAAGGTTTTCAAAAGTCATCAGCTGATATGGAGTCAAATGATATCTGTATTAGGTAAAGGGTTATGATATTTCATGATAATCAAAGAAATAATTATTGGGACTATAGACAATTCATTGTGCATTGGTTTGCATACTACTTACTATTGGAATGTTTCAAGAATAGTTCATAAAAAATATAGGTTTACAACTTTACTAAAAAATACAGTTTAAACCTTTCACATTTTGTTCCATCCTTCTATCTATGTAAGGATAACAAGCTGGGGTTCGAACTCATAACACCTGGATTGACAGCCCAAGTCATTATCAACTGATGGGGCTCTACAACTTACACTTGAATAATTCAAGTTTGTTACAGAAATTTAATTAAACAAAGTAAAAGATGCACGGTTTTGCTATTTATGTTTAAAATTCAATATGCATAAACGATCGGTAAGATGGTTAAATGTACATTATTTGGTTTTATAATTTTAGACATTATGAATTTTATTGGATGTTATTTTTAACAAACTCATATTATGCTGCTTTTCCAATTATAACATCACTGTAATTGATAAGGAGAAACATTATCTTCAAGAGAAAGGGTTAGTTGCATTTAGTATAACTTAAGAGGAATAACAACTCTAAGAGAAAAAAGTAAACATGTAAGTTTGTGACTTCATAAACTAAAGCAAGGTTTATTATGCTATTAATTATTTAAGTAAGGATATCATTGGTAAACCTAGTAGGGCTAAAATGATTAACACTTTTCTACATTATCTTGGCATGGACATCTATTTCCAGCAGATTCGGTAATCATATTTGCCTTCAAAATAATCATCCTCGTTTTGTAGGTTGGTTTAATATATTTGAGCGCCGTTCATAGTGTCACTCCTATAACAGTGGTATTTCACCTTGATCCCTGGTGCTACAGCTGGTTTTTGTGATAGTCAACACAGAATATAAATAAAGTCTATCAAAAATAAACACTGGTTTTGTTTCTTCTTAGTACTTGCGTTCATCACCGTCACGTTGGGGTCTCCTGAATCTCTGAAGAGCGAGTGTTACTGTGCTGGCGATGACGCATACCACCGTTTTTGTGTGATCTACCATTTGCTCGCTCCTTTTCATCCTCAATGTCATTTTTCATGTCAAGTGCTTTATTGTCATAACCTGAGTCGGCACTGGCTGGACGGGAGTCATAATATTCCATGTTTTCTCGCTGTTCTTTCTCCAACTGTTGGAATTGCATAATGACATCTGGGAAAACAGTCTGCTGCAATGATCTTACAACAATCCTGAGGGTAGAGAAAGAAAGTTATGTGGTAAACTGAATTACATATTCTCTATATATTTATAGTTCATTTTCTCTTCTTAACCCTTTCCCTCATACAGACGCTTTCTGACGATGATGCAGCAGACGGCCTTTTAAAAACATAGTGACAAAAGAAGAAATTGCTCAAGACGAGCAATTTCTCCTTTTGCCACAATGTTTTCCACTTTTAATCATAGGTTATCCATTCAATTATAGAGATTTTACATTTTTTGACAAAATATGTTCAATAAGTTGTCTGCTGCAGAGTTGTTGTATGTGGGAAAAGGTAATTAAAGGGTTTAAGCATGCAGACATTATTATGGTGCATCTGCAACACTCAACTTTTTAAAATATTGTTATAAGAGGAGAAAATTTCTCTTTTTGCCATCATGCGTTCAATTTATTCAATATTTATACTCTAGTTCTAGTTCCCCTATTTCTAAACTAGATGTTTAAAGAAGTCTGCTGCAGATGTGTTGTTTGAGTGTAAAGTTCACCACATCTGTTCAGTCTTTTTTCTGGTTCTATTATCCAACTCTTCAAAGAAGGTTTCAAGAAACTTCTTGAAAGCAGTATCCATTGGGATCCTTAGTACGGATGATCATGCAGATTATTTTTTCACTCCTTTCATACTTATATAAAGATTTATTTTTGCGGAGCACTGCTCAAACAGAGACTATAATGAGCTTCAACATAGGACAACAGGCTTTTCAGACATTTGTTGTTTATGATCAGTCCTTTCATGATACCCATCTAGTCAATTTATTGATTCTCTTTAACCCTTTCCCTCATATAAATGCTACCAGATGCCTCTGCAGCAGACAGCTTTTTGAAAACAAAGTGATAAAAGAAGAAATTGCTCAAAACAAGCAATTTCTCCTTTTGCAACTATGCAACTACTTTTAGTCATAGGTTATCTATTCAATTATAGAGATTTTCTTTTTTTTTACAAAATATGTTCAAAGCCATCTGCTGCAGAATCGTTGTATATGGGGAAGTGTTAAAGAAAGTCTAATAACTTTATGGAAAAGCTGTGTAGATCTTGATAAGACTGTGAATATAAATTGATCTGGATCTTCACAGTGATCACAAATATCCAAAGGTCTTTATTCCTGGCATACTATAGATATGAGCTTACCTTGGTAGTAGAGCTGCGACAACAGAGATGACAACAATGACAGCATGGATGGGTTTAGAGATTGTGTTCTGCATGACCCAGTAAGGCGTCATCGGGTGATCAAATGTAATAAATACTGAGTCAATGATGATACCGAATAAATAAAAGAAGAGGAAACTCAATATGAGTGTCAACCACTGAGGCCACATCTGAAAAAGGAAAACAAAATACTCAATTAAGGTCAAGCAGTTATTAGTAAAAGTCTCTTTTTTAAGTGAAGTCTACAAATTGAATAAATACAGGCATCAACCCTTCCTCACTCACAATAATAATGCAGCAGACAACTCAGTTAACATACAGAAGATCTCCATGCATGAAATTATGAACACTTTAAAGAGATGAAAATATTGTGGCAAAAAGAGAACTGCTCATTTGCCACAATGTTTACAAAATGTTTCTGCTGTAGATGTGTCAAAATGAATCTGCACAGTGGAAAGGGTTATCAATATAAATGTACCAAAGGTATACAATAAATTATTTATATTTAATAGAAACTTAAGGCAAATCATTCGGCTATTGATTGTGTTATTAATGAATGTTTTATTATATCAGCTTTTCAAAGAATCTAACAAAAAAATACCACCTTGTGATATATTTGATATAAGGCTATTTCATGTTGTTTCCAATATTATTTCAGTCAAATATCAACATATCCATACATTAGTCATAACAGCACTGAGCATCAAGAAGTGAAGCGTTTACTACCATTTTCCATGTCTTATATCACCCAACATTGCCATAATGTTTTCAACTCTTTTCAATGATAAAACTTTCATTTACAGGGATATTTCCTATGGCCTAGACATTTTCAAGGTCATCTACATTGTTGTATGTGGGAAAGGATTAATAATTTAGCATAAATCGAGGGATCACTCGAACAGGGCAATAGCTAAAAGTTGTATAAGGGTCTATTACACTTACCCATGAGTATGTTTCAATGGCTGAATGAAACAAGATGGTGAGGATGAGAGATACCATCATGGTGGTCCCGAACTCCCAGATACCAATACCCTCAAAATAACCCTGAAATATATACAGTCTACATGATAGTGGCGTTCTTAGTTATAGTATGCACTCATGATTTGAACGAAACAAAGAATGTAAATTGAGTAAAGAAATGATACAAATTTTCAGATCAGAGTTGATTCAAATATAAATAGAACACTTTTCTTTAACCCTTTTTCCACATGCAGCAGGCAACCTCGGAAAACATTGTCGCAAAAGAAGAAATTGCTCAAAATTAGCAATTTACCTTTAGCCACAATGTTTTCTACTCCTTTTAATAACTCGTGCATTTATAGAAATTTTCCAATCTTTCTATTGGTTATAGAAGTTAATGTTATAAATGGGGTTATAATCTTGGTATAAATGTAGGAAAAGGATAAATACACATCTGGCATTATATCTAGTATGTAATCTATATTGGTAGGATTCAGCAACATGATTTTAAACCTAGAGTAGCACAAAAACTTTTAAGCTATTATAAGTTAATGAGTTTTTTTCAATTAAGCGTGCTATTCACATAAGACTGAGAATTTGGCCTTATTTTTTTTTACACATAGCAGGAGATAAAAAGAAACAACAGATGCATTTTTATACTTACAAAATAACAAATAAAATGAACAGCAATACTCTGATACAGAGAATCTAGAAACATGATGAGGAATGTCAGCTTGGTGTACGTCTGAAAATACAAAACACAATTTAATAACAGTATTCCAGTTAGTATAATTAACCCTTTCCCACCTGCAGACACATTTTGATGCAAAAGCAGCAGAATGACTTAGAAAACATTGTGGCCAAAGGTGAAATTTATAACTGTATTTAACAATTAAGCTATCTTTAATGGATATTTTTCAGGTTTTTGTCACTATGTTTTCAAAGTCGTTCGCTGCAGATTTGCTGTATGTAGGAAAGGTTTATTTTTCATCAATTGCGAAACGAGCCGTATCAGGGAAAAGGTTAACCCTTTCCCTTTTATCCATCTACCTAAGGAAACATCTTGAAATGTATTCTTTATCTATAATTTTGCTTAGAAGAAGATTTTTAAAGTTTTCACCATAGCCATATAAGGGAAAACAGCTTAGTCCCCTTTAAGTGTTTCCAATTATTTTTTGCTTAGGTTTTTCAAAGGTGTTTGCTGCAGATTTGTTTTATGTTGGAAAACAATTGCAACTTTAACCTACCCTTCCTTCAGGACCAACTTTATACAACTCTGGATTGGCTTTCAATGTTTCAGCTGATAAGTCTTTGTCGAGGATACCATTCACAATGGGCGGGAATGCAGTGAACAACACATGCTGTCCCATCAAAAACAAACTGTCAACATGAGTGGCACCTGAATACCCGCTGTACAAGTTGAACCAAAACAACATCAATGTAGTCACCTGAAACAAAGAACCAAATAATTAACCATTTCCCACATATAGATGCCTTCTGACACCCTGCAGCAGACGGTGTTTGAAAACATTGTGACAAAAGGATAAATTGCTCATAACAATTATTGCCACAATAACTATATCAACCTTTTATTTAAAGAGGATTTCCATATTTTTGCCTACATATAAGTCGTCTGCTGCATGTTTTTTGTATATGGGAAAAGGTTAACAACTACATATTTGTACGTTGCAAATATAGTTGTACAAATTAGCTGTTGAAAACATATCAGTGAATCCCTCCACATTAAAAAATTGGCATCCATTGAAAGTGTTGTTCATTCATGCTGTAGATTTGACTTGAAATAATACATTTAGTAGTTGAGTAACAACTAATAATATCCAATTGGCAAATGAGAGGTTAATGAAGGTTTTTAAGGTTCTGAAATATAACTCTTTTTCCGCAAACAATGGAAGATTCTTTTCCTAATAGCCCTTTTGAATCGGTCACTTAATTACAAAATAAACTTACCAAACTTTTGTAAAACATAAAGGCTGAGAAACGTGCCATTCGACTGTAGCACCAATGCCCATGCACCAACAGAAGGCGTTCAAGGAAATAAAATCGTGCTATGGCAAAATCTGAGGCCATAACTGCCTGCATGCCTTCTTGTCCTGAGATGCCTATTCCCACATCAGCCATCTGTATCATTGATACATCATTAGCACCATCACCTATAAAACAGTTACAAAATTATTTCTTTTACCTGTTATAGAAGCCTCAGTAGCACGTCTGATGTCACATGTTCTGATGTTCTGTGTGGCATCCTGCCAAGTTAGTTAACCCTTTCCCTCATATAGACGCTTTCTGAAGCCTCTGCAGTAGACGGCTTTTTGAAAACATAGAGACAAAAGAAGAAATTGCTAAAAACGAGCAATTTCTCCTTTTCCCACTTTTAATCATAGGTTATCCATTCAATTATAGAGACTTTCAATTTTTTCACAAAATATGTTCAAAATCATCTGCTGCAGAATTGTTGTATGAGGAAAAGGGTCAACAAAAAAAATCATTAAAAACATAGCATTTGTAGCTTTGAAACTTCATTTTTATTATAAAAGTTGGGGTTGGAGTTTTTAGAAGATGAAATAGATAATTCTTCCAGTCGCACAAGGATCACCAGAGACTGAAAGGAGGTTATTTAGAAGACTCACTAAAGTCATTAAACATATCAATTTAATTATATTGAATAATATAGGCACACTTATTTTCTAGTTACAGAAATATATCCTGAATGTTTCTTGAAATTATTCTTTGGAACTCATACTTGGATAACTATAAAGTTCAACAAGAGATGATTGTCAAACCATAGGTCCAGGCATTGGTTATCACTTGGAAATCTTTGGTCTACAGATCAACCAACATGTGCAAAGCAATATACCCCTCTTCTTCGAATAGGGCATAATAAGAAGACAAAGATTTCACAAACCTATGGCTAGTGTTAATGCCTTGAGCTCTTCTCTTGCCAGCTTTACAACCATTCCCTGGAATAAAACATTATCCAACAACCATAAATTCAACCATACAACATAACTGCCACAGACGACTTTAAAAACATCTCAAATTTAGGGAATATCTCTATAAATGATAATAAAACAATTGAATCAAATTGTAAACATTGTTGCAATAGGGTAAATTGCTCATCATGTGCAATTTCTCCATTTGCCACATATTCTTAATAATATTATTGGCTTGATAATGTTGCACTCTATTTTCCACTAGATAATCAATACTATTAAATAAACATTTTATGTTGTGTTGAAACTTCCCATTTAACTGGTTTCTTAAATTGCTTACCAAGTCAAAAGAAATTTGTTACATTTTCAGAAAATGTGTTTGTTTCCTATATTTGTAAAAGCTATAGAATTATCACAAGCACATACACACACAGATACATAGAAGCACTTACCTTCTGTATTGGACTAGATCTACAGCATATAACAGAGTTACATTTGCCAGCCAGTAAGAGGAAGAGTTTCTCCAGGGACTTATCAAGGGCAAAGGTCAATGTTTTCCCGTCAATGACTAGACCATATTCAGTAATTTTGTGTCTCGGACTAGAGGAAGTGGGTTCGGGGGTTCTTTCATCTTTAAGGATCTGATCAAGGTGGTGAGCCATCAGGTCCTTGGTTTCTTCCTGTAAGAGAAAGAAATTGGCAACTCATTATCAGTTCTCATGCTTCTTCAACATGTACATGCCTTTGAAACAATATGAGGTAAAAAATAATATATATTTGGAAAGTATAAGTATGATTTAACAATAGAATGGAAAACCTTCTTTTAGCAATTTCTCCATTTCCCACTATATATTTGAAAATAATATTTTTTGCAGAGACATTAAAAAAGTCATTTGGATAAGAAAACGCTTTAAAATGTCTTTCTAAAAGATTGAAATATCATGAACATGATTGCAAGCATTCACAGCTAGAGCTTCTATGATGGATCAAATTCTAAACAATATGTACAACATCTTTCCACAATAGAAAGGATAAGTGTTAATTAACCCTTTCCCTCATATAGACGCTTTCTGATGCCTCTGCAGATTTTTGAAAACATAGTGACAAAAGAAGTTTTGCCAGAATGTTTTCCAATTTTAGTCATAGGTTATACATTCAAATGTAGAGATTTTCTATTTGTTGACAAGGTATGTCGTACGAGGGAAAGTGTTAAGTAAAGACTATTATCTACCTTGTTATCAGCATTCACTATAATGAGCTGTTGCTCTGGATTAAATAGCCGCGAGGAAAACGCTACTTGTATAGCAGTCTCCTGTTTATCCCCTGTCAGTACCCACACTTTGATACCCGCACTTCGGAGATTGGCTATCGTTTCTGGTACCCCTTCTTGTAGTTTGTCTTCAATCCCTACAAAATTAAAATATTTCAATTATGAAAGCTTATTCTATTCCCATATATAAGTCATCATGCAAGAAAACCAACATTATGGCATCTGCGTAATGTATCGACCAGATCAGCTTGGGCTGTCAGTGAAGACTGATCCAGACTGACACATTCTGTCTGCTAGGGATAGAGGTATAGAGAAATGATTGATACACATATTTGTGGAAAGGTAAATATATTTTGACAGTTTGCATTGATTAAAAAAGATTTAATTAATTAAACAAGAGGGCCAAGATGAGTGATAGTAAATTAGCAACAAATATTTAACTGCAGATATCTGTGAAAATTTGAACAGGAGCACATATAAAACTGCAAGGAGTGGACACTGTTAAAGAAATAGCTTATCAGTAAAGGTCATTTGTTTCTTGAAATGTAACAAGAAC
>JAUELF010229380.1:0-13739 GCA_031471495.1 Clinocardium nuttallii
ATATTCTATGTTTTAACAAAATATGTTCAAAGTTGTCTGCTGCAGAATTGTCGTATGAGGGAAAGAGTTAACCAAGAAATCCTGAAAGTTGTGTACTGTACAGTTTCTTGTGTGCTGGAAAGGGTCAAGCCAATTGGTTTATTGCTACATAAAAATGATTTGATCATTATTGGTAATTTAACAACTCATTTTATTCAGTTATTTTTTAACTTTAAAACCTTTCGAAAGAAATATTCTTTAATTGAAAAAACAAGTTATCCTATCTATTAAATTTAACCTTGATCCATCATTGTCATATGGTAATAATTTTTCTGTCAGAAGGACATGTTAATAAGTCTAATGGATTCTGTTATAACTATATAGTAATATAATAAATAGATATAATTCAAGTCATATACTATGATGTGTATGTTTTCTAAACAATTAACTGTTGTGTTTTGATATGCTGGTATTAATAAGTCATGGCTGAATTTTCAGAAGATGTTTAAAATTATCTGTTGTTTTTATAGTCCTTCCAAGATAAAATTTGAAACTTATTTAAATCATTCATTATGGAGTGCCAAGAAACAATTGAAGCTCTCTTGAGCCAATATTGAAAGCGAGTTCTTGTAAACTATCAATGTTAGTAGTTGTTCTGAGTTTATTTAATGAACATTGTTTTTTTCTACTTGTTGAATGTAAATACCACCCTGTGAACAAAACTGTCATATTCTATACCATGCGCATTAAGCTAATAATGGAAGATAATTTGTATCAAACAAGAAATTAATACTTTTATATCAAAGAGTAATGTTACTGCAATTATCCCATTATAACCAGCTTTATTAATTGTGTTTAATGTAACAGGTAAATTACAGGTGTAATCAAACATCATTAATACCAGTGCTAATTAGTTAATTGTTAGGCTGTTTTTTCCCAACACCTTCAAACTGTGATGGGGTTTCTCCATTTCACACCTAAAATAATGGGTCCTCTTTAGGCCCCTAATAGCAATATGAGGGGACACTGACACCTCTTCTGATTGGTCCATTGTCACTCAGAGCTAGAACTACTCTAGGTTCTCCAGAAAGGGATTACAGATCCATGGGAAAGCTATATAAACTACTGTTGACCCTTACTATTTTCACACATTGAACAACATTACATGTGATACAATATTAGTTTTGGAAAAGAACATTATTGGAGTTTTTCATGTATTTGTATTAAGGATAAAATAAACATAACCAGTCATAACTACTAGTATTGAGTGCTATGCAGAATAGAATACAACTGATTTTGATGTTGTTGTGAACTATTGGACATTTAAATCTAAACTAATAAAAAAAAATTAGACTGGACTTATTTAAATTGTTTCTAAGTGTTAAAAAGGTGGTGGCATCATGGTGTTTGTCGATGAGCCTGAAAGCTGCATGCTGGCGTGCAACCCGTCAACGCCAAAACTTGTGAAAAAAGAACATTCAAGTGAAAAGTCTTCATGTATGATGAAGAGGAAGAGAAAGTACACTGAAATGTTTGATGATGATCACATGGTTGAATATGAACCAGGGAAAAAGCCGTGTTATTCAGAAAAAGATTTTTATACACCCTGTGCTAGAGTACCTAGATATATAGGTGGCTACCCATTTGTGCCTGTTCCCTCCCCTCAGTTCTGTGTGTTTGACTTCCTTTTTGATGGTGAGCTGTTTAACTATTTCATCATTATTTTTGTGTTTTATTGGATTCATTTACTTAATCACATTAGATAGATAGATTGTTGTTAACTTTTTTTTTTATTCTGAAATTGATTTTTAAAACAGAATGTCTTGATAATATTGTTAATGCATTTTATTTTAATTTTTATTGAATTTAAATAATAAATAAGTGTTACAGAAACTTATGCCATCTGTATACGTTTGGAATAAAAGGATGGTTGATTCTAGCGAACAGGTGAATACAGAGAGCACATTAAAAAGACAGAAATAATTTAGTAATACAAACTTTCCATGCAGCTTAATGATTTAATAATGACCTTTAGATCCCAGCATCTTAGGTTGGTAACATCACACATGAAAGTGTAAGACTGCCTTTTAAGAATTGGCCTTTTGCCTTGTAGTTCAAGGCTGTTGATGGCTCCAAGAACTATATATCAGAATGATCTTGTACTTTGTAGAGGTCCAGATAAGGAGGGGTATTCAGCTATCCCACAATTCATCTCTTATCATTAAAGCAAACCCTATGTTGTGGGTACTCAAAAGAATCGTCTCATTGAGACTAATCTTTTCAATACCCACAACATAGGGTTAGAGGTTCAAATAAGAATTTTAGAACATGCAAAATGCCCCTTATTTAAGGGCTCTGTGATACATTAGTAACTGTTGTCAATGGATTCATATAATGATATTATATCAACCCCAAATTTGATATGTATTTTCAGATGTTCCTGCCACAGCAACTGTTCCACCGCTTACTCCTGGTACAACACAGAAAATGTCACAGGCACTGCTAGAAAGCTTCAAGAGCTTTGAAAAAGACCAGCAGCGACTCAACATACCAAGAGGTAAGTGTCTTAACTTTCTTTGGCCCTTTCTTTTCCATACAGTGAATCTTTAGCAGATGACTTTGAAAACAATTTATATATAAAAAAAAGTAATGAGGCCACTCAAATGTACAATTTAACAATTTCCCGTCACATTTGGATGCCTCTGCAACAGTCGAAAAAATCATTGTGAGCAAATTCTCCTTTTGACAATGTTTTCAACCCTATTGAATAATTATTGATTATCCTAAAGTGTTCTGCTACAGAGGCATCAAAAGTTGTCAATAGCATAGAAAAGGTTGATTCATCATGATTTGAATGTTAAAAGAGAGCGACGAAGCAAACTGTGAAAACTGTTACTTCATTGGTCAGTTTGCCAGTGTATACTGATAATTGTTAATGATTGCCAGTGATTAGCCATCATGTGAGATAGGAGACAGTCCGTCTGGCTGTCTTATAACTGTGAACAAAGATGAGACAATGTGAGATTCTTGTCACTTTTTTAACAGAATCATCTCATAACTAGTTGTAATAAATTTCAATAGTTCCTTGTAACATAGCTTGCTCTTTCCCTTCTTTGTATAGCTAACCATTTCCCATATCCAAACTCTTTTTGCTTCATCAAAACCAGTTGACATTTTAAAAAAATTATTTTGAAACCAAGATATTCTTCATGATGAGCTCTTTCTCCATTTGCCATAATGTTTTCCGTATTTTTATCTCAATATATTCAATGTCTTCTGCTTTCGCAACGCAACATTAATATTGTTGTATGTGGGTAAAAAGTTTGATCAAGTTTTGTGCTGGACTGACTCTATGATGAATTGTATGCTCCGTTACAAAAAAAAGATGGACCCATAATTTACCTCATTATGCTAATTTCGAAGCTAACATTTCACAAATGCTACTTTAACCTTTGTCAAGCTGCGATCATCCCTTCATTTGAGTGTTATCTACAGGCATTGTACACATGTAAAACTGATTTTTGTTTTTGTTTATTTGTTTTTACAATATTTCTGTTTTGGAGGAATTATACAGTGAATTATGTATGGGCTTCTGAGTCCATTAATTAACCAGTAGCCAGTAACAAATCTGCAGCAGATAACTTAGAAAACATCTGGGCAAATATATGTGAACAATTTATGTGAAAGGAATTATTGAAAAGAGTTGGAAACATGGCTGCAAAAGGTGAAATTGTTCATTGTAAGCAATTTATCTTTTGCCACAATGTTTTTGAAATACATCTGCTGTGGATGGGTCTAATGGGTAGACACTAAAAATGGATCATTTGATGAAAGAGTAGAACAAATTTCAGATAAAAGTGTTTGTCCATTTGTGTTTTCATAAGCCTGGCACAATTTGTACAGTAGCTTCAAACATGCAATATTGTTTATTGCAATCATGTGAGTCTTTATAAAAAATCACATCCAATTAATCTGGGATATAAAATATTAGGAATAATTTATTTTCGCAATTTGCTTTGATTAGAGTCAGTATCTGAGGTTACGTTAAAATTACTAGTTTCATTTCTGTGGACCACTCGGGCGGGTTTTAATTCTAGCTGTCTATTGTTTACTCATAGTGTCGAGGGACATGGATGAATAGCATGAGTTTTATTGCTTGCAATATGTTGTATGATCACTTATGGAAAAACTGATTGGAAATTAGTTTTGGAAAGTAAATCTGTGTGTTTTTGTGGTGAAGTAGGGAGCAATCGGAATGAAAGAACTCCCTTTGGGGGTATAATGTGGTTTGTATCACTGGCTTCGTTCTATGCTAAAAAGTGGGAGACTAATTGTTTCCAATTATTTTTATGATATTAGACAAAGTTACCTGCCTTTTTATTGGTTTATGGTAGAATGGTTTTGATTAATCAGGTCCTTGGTTTGTTTCTATCCTTTTCATTTCGTGACAAATCTATAGGAACTAAAAACTTCAGCAGTCTCATTAAAGAGATATAAACCTTGAAGCCTTTCAAGTTTATATATCTCTCATTAATTAAGCCATACAGACACTAGACGCAATTGCAGCAGGCGCCTTTTGAAAATATTGTAGCAGAAGGAGAAATTGTTCATCATAAACAGTTATAATCTCCTTTGCCACAATATTTTTTACAAACATTGTCTGCTGTACCCACAGCACAATGTGTCTGCCCAATGGAAAGGGTTAACGAGGATAATGTTTTGTGTCTCAGCAGGCTATCATTTACGTAATGAATTGAAACATTTTGTTCTGGTTCCACGTAATTTCAAAACCACTAGTTGTCACTTGGGGAATCATTATTCTCGTTAGCATTTGATATCATTGCGTCTTTGTCACCAGGCGTAAAAAGAAGAGTTCTACTATTTAGTTTGTTCAACCCTCTGTATGAATTTTTTAATTATTTCTTGTGACACTTATGAAGCTTGAACTGGCTGGTTTTACTTCGCCCAAAGGTAGATTTATAACTTACAAAAAAACAACAAGGAATAATTGAAAAAAAAGGGACAAATATTATACTTTGAAAAAGTAATTAATACTAAAATAGTTTTAACCATTTCAAACATGATGCCTCAGGCTGCAGCAGTCAACATTTGACACAATAAGGAGAAATTGTTCATAATGAGAATTCGTTTGTTTGCCTCAATATTCTCAAAAAAGAACCTTCATTTTTCGATATTTTAGATCATGTTGCAGATTTGTTGTATGTGGAAAAGGTTTAAAGAACAATATTTTCACTGGCAGTAAAAGTTACCTTGACACATATTTCCTCTCTTTTGTTGTCCAGACTGAACAACCTGTACAATTCACTTGAGAACAGTTGTTATATGATGCTTGGATGTTAATATAATTAGTCTTATGATAAAATTAATGCTCCCTCTAATAAAAGTGAGGGTAACTCTATGCCATCGCTGGAGATGTCACTTTAGATAGTTCCAAATTAAATTGTTTACCTAATATGATACATTTAGTGTTTCCACTTCGGAAATATATGGGGTAATAATGTAACAATGCAGTTTTTAACTTTAAATTTTTTGATACCAGGCTTAAAATATTGTGGGAAAAGGGAAATTGTTTAAAACAGCTTTTTTCATGTTGTCCATGAGTAAAAGAAAAACAAACAAAAAACCTGAAATTACTATTTTGCCTACAATGTTTTCAGAATTAATATGCTGTAGTGGCAGCATCACAATTTATCAAGGAAGTTTTAACCCTTTTGCGGAGGCAAATCGTCACATTAGTTTAAAAGTTAATGTCTTGTCATATTTTAATCACAGATAGGCTTTCAAATATAAAAAATTCCTTTTGTATCATGTGTGAACTTGGTTTCATATTTTCATCATTCAGAGTGTTCATGTTATATATAGGTTAATCCTATAAAAAGGACTGCTATTTTAGGCTTGTGACATAATATATAGTCATTCATCATCTTAAGTATTGTCAAGATACCATCCAGTCCTGCCACACTACTATTTAAGAAATATCACTCTAGCCTCTTACATGATATGCTTTTTTTAACCCTTTCCCACTTGGAGACGCATTTTGATCCATCGCTATCGGGCACTGCAACAGATAACTTTTAAAAATGTATCATAAGATTGAAACATCAGTCGCTAAATGTTTCATTGAAATGAATACCTTATAGCTTATATGTCACCCAATAAAAGTCAAAATGATCTGTTAGCTCTGATACAGTGCAGACAGGCAACAATAAATGCCTTTTGGAAAGTAAAGCAAAAAAGTGAAAAACTATTATGATCGGTAATTTTGTTTTAGAATTTCATGCATTGCTCACATGTGTGGTAAGTTCATGAACTGTTTGTTGTGTATGAAACAAATAATGAACCAATGTTCTTGAACTGTTCATGAAAAAGTGAAATTGTCATGAAACACGGAAAAGGGTTCGGTGTAAAGATTTAACTGTTCTTGTTAAGGTGTACACTTTAACAGAGGTGAGATTTGTAAGACCTTGCCAGGAAGATGAGTGGCATTTAAATGGAGAAGTTTTCTCTTAAACATCACTCTGGTCCATGACACGGTATTAATACTATAGACTCACTTGGGTCACGTCGTTGGTAAAACGAAGGACAGAGGTTTTTAAATGATCTGGCAGTTTTGATCACATAGTGTTATGTCTATTTCTGGTTGTATAAACAATTTATTATTGGTATATTGCTATCAATGGTTGTAGGACTAAGATCACAAACAGGCATGTCATAGTACTGCACTGAGTGAGGTGCACACAGAATTGGATATTGACTAAAAATTGTAGTATTTCCAAAGCTTGCTTCTTCCGTGGTTGGGTTCATTTCGTTTAAATTGAGATAAAGTTATTGGCTGGTTTTTTTTGTCTGCAGGTACATACTCCTGCGATTAAAGGGGCATATATTAAAACTTTAATGGCCTTGTCTGTCCCTCGTAAAGCCGGAGATTGTCATATAAATATTCTATGATGCAATAAATGTTGCATCGTTTTTGCTATGAAAAATGTCCAAAACCGTATAGCCTCTGACCCTATGAAAATGGAAGACAATAATAATAATTATACACTACATGTAGTTACTTTAATTAACCCTTTCCAACAGATAACGAACTTCGACAACATCTTAGCATAATTATGGACAATTCTTCTATATGTTTTCTAAAAGTATTCTACTGCAGAGCCTTCAGAAAATGTCTACACATGGGAGAGTTTAAACGCATGTTTTTTTACAATGCCAACCTTTTAATATTCACAAAATCCAGTGTTGTGGATACACCTTGAGAACATTATTCTATTGGAGATACTTAATTTTGGATATTGAAGATCATTTACGGAGAACAAAAACCTGTCAGAAAATGCTAATTTAACTCCTCAGCAATCTTCGTGTTTGACATTGATATAAACGTCATGGCAACCTTTTCCTGAACAAAGGATTTAGTAATAAGCAGCACTATAAACTGTGTTATGGACCTTATGTGTCCATCTTATATGACTGCATGTCATCGTATCAGGCTATATGTGAGCTGGGTCAGACAGAAAAGTGGTTTGTTGCAACCTTGTTTCGGTATCTTTAACACAATCATGCAGACAACATCTGACGCATCTGAGTGGACAATTTTTGAAACATTGTGGCAAAAAAGAGAGACTTCTCGTAATGAGCAATTTAATTCTTTTGCCATAATGTTTTATATCTCTCAATATGTGTATTCATTTATTGAGACTTTTAATATTAATGTTAAGTATGTGTGATCGGGGCAATGGTGTCTGAAACATGCAACCACCGGTTGGGCTACATTATTTTTACTTTTTGACAAAGGCTAATCTGTCTTTAGGCTAAATTAAATGTGGATGCGATCAAAGATTTTGGATAGACTGTATTACCTGCAGACGGAATTTCCTTTGGTTATTCAGCATGACCCCCCCTTTATGTTTGATGCGATTCATAAATGTGAAAATAAAAAAAAGTCCCATATTCCCAAAATGTTAGGTTTAATGTGGTTATTAAAACATTCTGAATTTTGAAAATGATAATTCACTTGTGCATTTTGCTTCATGTCAAAGGGATTACATTACGTAAACTGGAGACTGTTAAACAGGTTAAAAGGTGAATACTATTTTGTTTCACATTATTATAAATAGTGTTTTTTTTATAATACATATTTTGATTTCAAGACTTCTTGTAATGCAGTAATGACATTATTTGTAAAGATTATAGGAAAAGTCAGTAATTAAATGTATGTTCCTACAAAAATATCAAAATCAATGAAAAGCTTGTTATTATAAGTTAAAGTGAACAAATTACTTCAAAACATTATATAAAAGATACAGCATTTAAAAAAATATTACATGTGAAGTCAAGACTTGATAATTTAACAATCTCATCAGTTTTCAGGTATAGAATTTTTTTTTACAAAATTAATTGTAAATAAATGAAGAAATATTGAAAGCATTATAAATAACACTGATATGATAAATGATAATTTGGGAAAATGTTAAAATTTAAATTAAACTTTTTTCTCATATTTGTTTAGCATCATCTATGCAAAATATTAGTACCATAAGGGTTGTCAAAAATAAACTGTAAGAAGTAAGAGGTAAAGAAGAATTACCTGCATAATGTGGGTTTAATAGGTAACAAAAAACTTGGATTAAAAAGCAATTTTCATACAAGATATGATGTTGGATAATGTTGATATTGATCTAAATGGTTGTTAGATACTGATCACACGGTCTGCCATTATTCAACAAAATACAAAAATGGAAATGTGGCAGTTCTAAAATCTTATCACATATATCCTTAGCCCTTTCCCACATACATCAATTCTGCAGCAGACGACATTAAAAATATGGAAAATATTTATTGATTTGATTAATGAAAACAGTTAAAGATTTTGAGGCCAAAGAAGAAATTGCTTGTTTTGAACAATTTCTTTTTTTGTCACAATGTTTTTCAAAAGTCGTCTGCCTGTATCGTTTCAAAGTTGTCTGCAACAAATCTTTAGTATGTGGGAAAGGATTTAAAGAGATTTTATTTTCTATCTGTCATCATGCTTGAATAATTTTGGTCAGAATGAATTGAGTGAGGTACATACATCCTTGGAGAGATGGCATATCTAGTACCTTGTATTAAATAGGTGTTCTTCATTACAACCAGGCACTGCTTGAATGACGGGAATAATTCAAATATAATTTTAAATAATTTTATTCCTTTTAGTTATGTTAAATGGTGTAAGTAAGTTTGGTGAGATTTATCATTATATATTACATAATTTGAACATGTTAAATGTCTTTTGATTGACAGTATGTTTTCTGCGTTTTCAGAAATAATGGATATGATGTATTTTCGTCTTAATGTATCTCTGCTAATAGGAGTTTAGAGCCATATCAGGAAATGAATTAAATCGTAATTATGGAATTAAACTTAAAATTAATTATTTTCTGTTTTGTTAATTTCAGATCCAATGAGTTGGAATGAGGTCCATGTAGTCCAGTGGTTAAATTGGGCGATCCGAGAGTTCACACTAGAGGGCGTGAACATCAACAACTTTACAATGAAGGGCAGAGAACTGTGTAAGATTGAAAAGGAAAAGTTCCTGAAACTGGCGCCACCTTTCATGGGCGACATTCTCTGGGAGCATCTGGACATTCTTCAGAAAGGTGAGGACATTATTTTTAACCTTTTTCTGTTTGAGGTCGCATGACAATTGTCCTGAGTAGGAACATGAGACAACTGTTGAAAAACATCAGTTTTTCCTTTGATAAGTTTTCAACTCTGCTTATTAACTTTTCATTTATGTAAATTTTCCATATTTCCAAAACTTGATGTTTTCAAGGTCATTTGATGCAGATTTTGAAAATATTTTGAGTTGAGTTTTCTAAACATATGGACAGACAGTATAAGATGACATTTGGAGCAATTTTTTATCTTATCCCACAACTTTGTCACATTGAAGTAAAAATAAAAATTATTCTTCCTTATTTTCAGATGTTTACTTTATTATTTGCACAGATGTTTTAAAAGTACAAGTGGTATAAAAAGTTTACTTATCCGGTAAACTGTTAAAAGGAAGATTAATTGTTGGATAAATCATCATAACTCATATTTATAGTAATGTGATATATATTATAATGAAAAGAAAGATAGACAGAATGAGCAAAAAAACAAGCCCTCCTTCAATTGTACCGTCACCAGATCCCTCATAACCTTTTTGTCAATGTCAACATTTGGACACATTTTCAGCAGTTGACTTTTGAAAACATTGGCAAAATGAAAAAAAAATTCTTATACAAATTTCAATTTGCTAGATGTTTCAATCTGGTCTGCTTTACAGAGGCCAACTCCGCTAACAATTAAAGAAAATAAGTCCTCCAAAAAAAAAGGGGGAGCATTAAGATTTCAAACTGTCAAATATGTTGTCAAAAGACAATCACATTCATTTACATTAGAAAGGAACAAAAACTATTGCGAAAGTTGATTTCAGTTTTCACTTATCTCACATCAGATTTTATTGGTTTTTATTTCACCCTGCCAGGTGACGTTTTTGTAACCTGTCAACAGGTTTCTTAAGTTAATGCATCTTTCATCGAGCATGGAGGTTAGGGGTGGGTGTGAGTTTTTTTGTATTGCAAGGTTGCTAACCCTTTTCTCAACGCAAACCGCCATTGATATCTTAGCAGCAAGCAACCAACTTTTTGTAAAAATTGTTGGAAGAACATTTATTTCATTTGCCTGATTTTGTTTTAATTAAGCCATTGTAACTTTGTTGTTTTTTATATCATGCATGTAAACGTATATATATCTTGCACATTCAAGTGTTGCATGTTGAACTGTCCACTTTACACAGAAAAGTATTGTTTTCACAGACTAAATCAGTCCCGTAACAACAAATTTTGAAATAAGTCATCTGCTCCAGATTTGTTGTATGTGGGAAAGTGTTAAATATTTAACCTGGCCCAATAGTATAGATGAATGAGTGTGTTAATATATTTTGTGTTTCGTATATTTCCTTTAGATGTAAACCAGGAACAGAGCTCTCTCTGTAACGTGTCTCCAACCTATAGTGAACCGGTTTGCATGCCCGAGTTTAGTAACCGAGCCAACCATGATGAACATCATCCATTGTTTAATTCAGGTAGATTTAGTCATTCGTTTTGTTTTGTTTGTTTGTTGTTTCTTGATTTCTGTAGTTTTTGTTACTAAATCTGCAGACAAATTTTATGGATAAATAATGTTGGTTTGTTAATCTTATTTCAGTTTGGTGAGATAAAAAACAGGCACAAAAAACTGCATGAAATAATGAAATGGTTTTTTTTTATCATGACAACAGCCTTAAGTTGCCATTTTATCAGCGAGATTACCAAATATGTTCCCTTGCATTGTTTTCAACTTTTCAAATTATAAACAGATCAACAGGATGTGGGGAAAAACGCTCAAATTAAAGTGCTATTGATTTAATGTTATCTTATTCATCCAAATAGATACAGCGTTAGAAACCTCTGCAGTTGGATCTTCTTGAAATGAGAAAAAAGCATAATTACAGAAATAGTTAACTACGCTTTTTCTTAGATACTTTGCAATGTCTGTTTATACTCAAGTTTCAAAATTTTACTATCATTTATTCCCGTTGTGTATTACTCAATCAGAGAGTTGAAATTACGTATCAATAAAGAAGTTGTATTGATCATCTATTCTTGTCTATATTTAGGATACACCCAATCAACAGAAAATCAAGTCAGCCCACCTGTACAGAACACTCAACCAAGCTTCACAGAAAGTAAATGTAAGTTATTCTACAATTTTATTCTACTTGCAATTTAAGATAACATTCTCATCAAACTACCTGAAGACTCAAGCTGATCTTTAAAAAGTCCTAAATGTTAGTTTTCTAGTGGCTTTGTCCATTTTGAAACAGAGTGGAAGAAGGAGTAATTGAGGATATTTAAACAAATTTTACTGTGTCTTGTAAAAGGTGTCAGGGTGATGAATATTCAAAAAGTTTATTCAATGACAAGTATATATGAGTTTATTCAATGATGAATTGATATGATTTTATTCAATGATTTAATTATATGGTTTAATTCAATGATGTATATATATATATAATTATAAGTATTCAATGATGAATATATAATTGTGTTCATTCAATGAAGAATCATGAATATATATTAGTGTCACTGAATTAATGATTAAATGCAAGAATATATTTTTAAATGTTATCCCTTGTTTTTATTCCAGGTAACAGTTTCCAGTTGTCCGACACGATACAGACTCTGAGTGATGTGGTCAGTGCGTATGAAGACAACTCGGACTATCAGAGCTTAGAGGGCATACACCACAACTACTATGGTGACCAGAGCCCAACAGATTTCTATCCCATGATTTCTGAACAGAAATATCGACCTCCCCCAATGAAAAGTGCCATGTGTAGAGGTAGGTTTCTGTTAGATTGAAAGATTTTTGTAATATGAAATTTAATGTCATCTGTATCTAGGAATGGGTTAACTACATGTTAATCCTCGGGATTTGCAAAAAATGAAACTTAATTAACCCTTTCCCTCATATAGACGCTTTCTGACGCCTCTGCAGCAGACGGCTTTTTGAAAACAAAGCAACAAAAGAAGAAATTGCACATCGTGCAATTTCTCCTTTTGCCACAATGTTTTCCACTTTAAGTCATAGGTTATCAATTTAATTATAGAGATTTTCTGTTTTTTGACAAAATATGTTCAAAGTCGTCTGCTGCAGAATTGTTGTATGAGGGAAAGGGTTAATATTTGAATGTAACATTAACCCTAATATGCTGCTTTAATGTTAATAAATGGCTATGGGATCATATGTATTTCAAAATATGAGACACAAACAGGTGTTATACACTTTTTTAGTTATTATAATCTTTTATATTTTTATGGACCTCTGCCTTGAAAACATAAAAACGGTA
This sequence comes from Clinocardium nuttallii, assembly GCA_031471495.1. Taxonomy (NCBI): domain Eukaryota; kingdom Metazoa; phylum Mollusca; class Bivalvia; order Cardiida; family Cardiidae; genus Clinocardium; species Clinocardium nuttallii. The sequence goes on from JAUELF010229380.1 coordinate 12,917, forward strand.
TTTATGTTGGAATTGAGTTACCTGTATTGAAAAAGAGAAATTGCTTGTTTTGAGAAATTTCTCTTTTTTCCACAGTGGTTATTTAAGTTTTCCGCTGTATGAGGTGTCAAAAAAAATCTGTGTATGGAAAAAAGTAAATATGTGAAAAGAATGCAATTGAATGTCAGAGGTGTTGTCTGACTTTGCAATCTGATGACTATGTGTATATTGTTTAAAGATACATTGAAATTATAAGCGAATGGTTATTCTTTATAATTTGACTTGCTTAAATGTATTGAAAGTTCTACAGTGCACAAGCAAAAATATGGCTTCAAATGTCTTAAATTGACAAAATATTAAATATAGTTTTCCCCGAGTTGCGAAGGACAATAATTAAGATAGAAAAGATAGTTGCCTGCATGGTTATGACTATGATATATACCGGCACATAATATTAATGATTTTTCTTATCATTTCAGGCCAGTTCATGCCACAGGAGGCCCACACTCAACCCCAAACAGAAAGCTTTTTTGATCAGCCCCACCAGTACCAGATGGTTCCCAACATCAAAACAGAAATGCCATGGTCGCAGCATGACTACCCTGGGTGCCGGGATTTAAATGGAAGCTGGTCCCCTACTGATCTCAGAACGAATATGTCCAGAGCAGGGTACCATCCCCTACACAATATTGGTGAAATGACCCACACACCAGGTGCTGACACCAAGCCCATGATACAGGCAGCTGCGCTTGCAGGTTATTCAGGTGAGTTTTTGTGTCACCCTGCGTAGCATGGTAGGCACTTAGGGATTACTTTTTTTTTTATCCGGCGTCTGTCCGTCCGT
>JAUELF010229391.1:2001-13739 GCA_031471495.1 Clinocardium nuttallii
GATTCTTAATGTTGGTTTTCATGGTGGAGTGCCCTTGGGCAAGGCACATTTTCTAGTCTAGTACTGGTTTGTTTACCCAGTGATCATGAAACATTTAATTGCGCGCTAAATGACCTTAGCTGTCGATGCGCCATAAAACAATATACATTCATTCATTCATTGATGTTGGTTTCATCGCGAGACGACTCATTTTTGGTTTGAATTAGATTGCATTCAATCATACGACAAACGCCATTCTATCTTTTCTTTTTAAATAATATTTCTTGTTCAAACTGATTTCCCTTTCCCGAGAGAGCTATAAATGCAGGCATATGGAATTCGTAATTCTAAAAGAAATTCATTCTTTTTTTATAAAGTCAGACAAATTTCCCTCGGTAAGTATTAACATGATACCAGTCACGTCACATGAAAAACGACCAAGTCAACATTTTGACAAAAGTGATCGAATTATTGCATACCTGTTAACAATTTTCATTGAAATGAGAGTTTTGGAATATTTTAATAACTAAAAGACAAAACATGCTTATTTCAGTTGAGACAGCTCGTGATGAACAGACTAAGCTGAATCAATATCGTTTGAAAAACATTTCTTGAAAATTCAAAGTACCTAGAGTACTGTAGGTAGAATTGTGATCGGGTTAAGATGAGATACAGAAGTGCATATAGATTTATTTATCTAAAACCTAAAGGAGAGACCCACATGATTACATACTGGTAATGATAACCTTATCCTGTATTACACTTAAATATGATATTTACACATTCAGACAATTGTAATTGTATTTGGTTACATAGAATACGTGGAATTTATTTTACTTATTTGACTTTTGTTTATTTTCGCATTCGTAATAAGTATTTTGTTGGCGTTCTGATAGATAAATTTGACAGATATAAATAGTAATCTCAGTCATTTACATCACGTGACTTCAAAACCCTACTTGTAACTATGGCAACCTTGCTAACGCAAATCTACAAACAAAAATAAAAAAATATTATTATTTTAAACAGCGTTTGTATTAAGAGATAGATCAATACTCTTAACACCATTGCGTGTCCTTTCTTTCTCACAATTAAACAAGATTTGTGCCGAACATATTAAATAACATGCTCTATAACTGTATTTTCTTCCTACATTAACACATTCGCATATCATCATTAAATTTAATTTTGTTGACAAAGTCGTACAATTGTGGACTTCAATAGTTATTGCTGAAATCATAGACCTGAAAACATGACAGAATTAATTAACATGCTTCGCTCGTAACGAGCTGTCTCTCCCGAAATCAGCATTGCTTGCCACTTAAACAATATATTTTACCAAATTTCTTTTTGGACAAAAAAATTAGAGTGGTCCAATTTTCATCATGGAAGAGTCGACTTTGTGAAATTTGGCAGTGAAAAAAAGTTAATTAAGTTCGTAAACCTATTACAGAACACTTTAACGACTTAATGGCGAGCAGGGAAGACAATGATCTGATTTCGAGGAGGAACAGGCTTATCTTAATCCTGGTTGATGTCGGTTTTTGTCCATTGTGACCAAAAAGCGAACCAAATATATTTGAGCCGTTCAACAAGAAAACCAACATTGTGGACTCTGCGTAAAGTATCGAGACGGATCAGCCTAAGGATGCCCCACAGGCTAACCCGAACATACAGTGTTCGCTTCATGTGGAGTTTCTGTTTCAGGAATCAATAGCGCAGACTTATATGGGTGGATTCATGACTCAGATAGTTTTGGTTTTCTCGTTGAACGGCCAAAATATATTTGCTTTGCTCTTTTGGTCACGTGGCACATAAACCTACATTCCGTTCCCGCGCCATTTAGTCGTTACAGTGTTCTTGCTCATTTAGATGTTTACGGCGTTTTAAACAGTATTTCAGTCAAATGAAACCGCGTATCCTGGACAGTAGCATGTGTCCATGAGCCACGTGTTTGAGTCTCCTTACATCTGCGTACAGCTTTAGACGAGTCTCTGCCTCCGTATAGTCAAACCATAGCCGGCATTGTCCGACTACACGTGTGCTTGGTTTGGGTTTTAACAGCTCAGTTCAGTTGACGGTCAAGATATTGGTATTGGACCCACATACTATATTTACCTAGAGATAACATTATGTAAGGTAATAAACAAATACTTCCCCCACTTGCTGAAGCTCAAATATTGCATTGACTTCCGTTCAGAGTCATTTAGTCGGCTCCAACGGTTCGAACAAAGGTCAGATTGCGATGGAATTGTTATTGGGTCTCCCGTAAACACAGGGGCTATATATTGTTTGAATACAATCAACTAGGACGTAAAATTGCTATGTACTTGTGGAATAATTACATTTAGTTTGCTTTTCCTGGAGCACCACTAATACATTTAATGTCCATCGATACAATTATTAAATATGTATTACACTTATATGCCTAAGTCACATTTACTCTACGGCTAGTATACGGTGGCCGTACGCCCTCGGGGGTCAAGGGATAATTGCGGCGACAACAGGGTTACCCTAGGGTCACCATAGGGAGTATCCTATTGTTTACAGGCCGTATGGGTCGCCGTGAGATTACAGCGCGGTAGCCTTGCCGTAGATAGGTTCCACGGCGACCATTCGTCGTGCGTAAGGTGGCATTGTGTTGCCGTGGTGTGGCTGCCCTATGGTCTAATTAATTATGCATCAGCCGCGGCGGTCGTAGTCAAATATGTTGAGGTAGCCGCACGGCGTATTTTGAGTATGTGGAGACAGAAAAACTTCGGCTGCCGTACGGCCTTTAAAGTGATAAACGCACGGTCGCTAAAAGGCATCGCTGTGGCGGCCATAAGTTGTTGACAAAAACGAAGAAAAACGCAAGGTCTGAGCACAAGGGGACGCCGCAATTGTTCTGGGTCCGCAAAAGTCAAATGTAATTCATAAGACCATAAACCAGCCGCACGGCAAACGCAAGGCCACTGTACGCTAGACGTATGGTCGTTGTGGAACTACTCTACGGCATGGCTACGGCGAACCTAGAACTGAGAAAAAGTTATAACTCACCGCTATAATCCCACGGCGACCCATACGGCATGTACACTATAGAATACACCATCGGTTGACCCTGCGGCCGTCGCAAGTATCCCTCGACTTCGGGAATCCTACCCGCAGAGCAAATGTGACTGAAGCATTACAGTTGACTTTTGCGGACCCCCAAATAATTTCGGCGGCCGCAGGAATTCCACGAGCGCCCTATGGTAGCTTTAATACCCCCATTACATACACAGATCTTTCTTACGAGTCCTTACGGATCGCTAACTCGTAGTCGATCCTAAGTATCCGTAAATAACTCGCTGGTAAACAATTAAAACTCGTCATAACTCGCAACAACTCGCAGACACTCTTTATGATCTGTGAAAGGAGAGGCAATTGTTTTGACATGTTAAAGATCTTCCTACGATTGTCCACGGATTGATTTTTCAGTAAATAACTCGTAAAAATCCGTAAGTATCGTAAACCGCTCGCAGCAACACCTACATGTGACTATCCGTAAACTGCTCGCAACATTCCGTAAATGACTCGTCACAAAAAAATACGATTTGTTACGGTTAGTTTACGATTTATTTACGAATTATTACGAGTGCTTATGTGTTGTTTACGATTTAATTCGGGTCGTGTAACGATGGCTTAACGGATTGTAACGAGTTATTACGAGTACTTTACGTGTAGATACGAGTACTTTAAGAATAGATACGTATAATTTACGTAATCCGTGTATGTGAAGGGGACATAAGACAGCACGAGTACATCCTTAAGGCGGTCCTACCGTGCCCGTTCGGTGGCCTTGCGGTATGTGGCACACCCAGTGGGCAACGACGCATGGTGCACACACGGCTCACAAACGCTCGTCACGAACGCTCGTCACACGCCATCCGTACGGCCCCCGTAGCCGTACGTGGAGCGTTTATATTCCAGGTTTTGTTCATATATATATTATCATTCATATCTGAGGCGACCGTGCGTCATCACTTCAAAGGTCGTATGGTTCTGTCTCCACAAATAAGAAATACGCCGTGCGGCTACCCTAACATATGTGACTGCTACAGTATGTGACCGTGGTAATGCTGCGGCGGCCCTAGAGTTGCTATTGGCCGTAGACATGTGAGGCCAACAGGCCGTCACGGCAAATGTGACTAATGCATTATCACTAACGACAAATATGCAAAAGGCTACTTAAAAAACCTTTAGTTGACAAATGTTACGTTTCCATAAATAAAAGTCCACTTTCATTTATAGAGTTTTACTCTTTTTTTTCAGTTCGTCTTTAATCTGTCTGCCAGAAACGATTAAGAGTTAACGCATACTATAATACTCTTGATTGAATAGAGTATGGTTAAAAAACGAAAACTAATGTGGTTAAAAAATAACATACTGTGAACTCCTTTTCCTGAAATGTGTTCAACAATCGAAAAAGTAGATCTCAAATTTCCGAGAAGTAATTGTTTCTCTGCAAAACAAGAAACCGCTGAAGACGATAAGGCCGGATTCTCGGCAATTTGACCTTGAAAATCGACAAACCAAGGTCAAGGTCAAAGTAACCATAGAAATCATTAGAACTTGTTACTGGTTACCTGCAGGCAAAGTTTCAAGTTTGTAACCCTTCCAGTGCTGAGATTTTGCCTCAACCTGAAACTTTAACCAAAATGTTGACGGACGGACGGACAGATGGACAGAGCCAATCTATAGACCGGAATTTTTCAAGCAAAAACGGCCAAAATTGGCATTAAACCAAAATAAATCAAACAGAGCCATATATCAATGCCTCTGGACTTACCATTGTCATCTTGAGATATGGCGTACAACAGGTTGTCTTTGGAAGTCACAAGAAAGTTTATTGGTGCTCCAAGACGTGGGAGGAAGTCCCTGTATTCTGTATGAAGATGCCATTTGACAAGTACGCATTCATGTCCTCCACTCAATAGATATGAACCTATCACAATAGAACATGACATGGATGTAGAGCATTGATAAGGTTATATTTATTATTCTATATTATATTTTCAATTTGGTGATTTCGCCTTTTCATATTTTGCAAATTTCCGGCTCTAGGTCAGAGGTCAATCACTTAAAGAATTTTTGTAGCTCTTGAATAGATGATGCAATAAAATCGTTTGAACAAATCCTATGTCGTTGGTACTCAAAAGAATCTTCTCAATGATATTTACAGAGATCTTCCAGATTTTTGCCCAAAAGTTTTCAAACCAGTCTACTCCAGATTTGGTGCATTAGGTGGGAAAGGGTTAAATAAAGGCTATTTAGATAAAGATTTATATTCTAAACTTGAATGAACCAACATCTTAACCCTTTCCCACATGTATGCAAAATGGTATAAATTTGGATAATTTAAGAGATCTATATGTAATTTTACTCAACTTCTCCTTAACACAACATAACAGTAAAACAGCTGAAACCAACTGTGATAAGCTCAGGTAGCTCAGTTGATAGCCATGCAGGCTGTCATTTCAGTTTTAATCCCAGCTTGGCCAACATCCTTTCCAACATTTGATAAAAGTCAATGAAAAGAGTGGCATTATTCTTCGACCATTAAGCTAACAGTTTATGTAGAACAGTAGCCAGTTCCTTTTAAAGTGACAAGTGTCGTTCATCTATCCCCAATGGGATAACAGTCTATGTGGAAAAGCAGCCAGTTGCTTGGAGTACTGGTGTGAGAAAACCAGGAAACACATTGGAAGGTGAACTGACGGCTGTGATATGATTGAAAATGATTAAACCCCAATCAATCAACAAAACTATACCTTCAGGAGTATAGGTAAGTTCTCGGACAGGTTGACTGTGCCAATGTAAGGTGGTTTTAACAGCGCTCCTTGTGAGGAATTCATACCACAGGAAGATAGTGCCTTCAATGCTGCCGGTAGCAATACTGTTACCATCAGGATGGCATGACACACAGGTGAATGTGAGGTTCTGTTCTACTGAATGCCTGCATGAAATAGTGAAAGTGATTAGGGCTATTATCCTTTCCAACATACTACAAATTTGTAGCAGATGACTTTGAAAACATCTAGGCAAAACTATTGAAATTCTCTATAAAAGCAAATATTGTGATAAAAGGTGAACACTAGATGCCTTTTGCCACAATGTTGCTGTTTGCTGCAGATATGTCAAAATGCATCTATATTTGGGAAAGGGATAAACATGGGTAAATGTTGTTTGTGATCGAGTCGTTCCAGTCTGACATCACATGTGGGTAATTTCAACATATTTGTAAAGATCATTGGGAAATCCTAAAGAAGGCATAGTACCGCAATATTGAAAATCTCTAAAACGGAATGTATAATTATTAAATAGAGTTGGAAAATGGAGAAATTGTCCATTTATTAGAGTTGATTGTGAAATCAAATTTGAGAACTTCACAATGCCAATCAGTTTGTCCATAAATTAAATTACTGCAACCCAATACATTTTCTAACAAATTTATAAGAAATAATTATCATACAATAATTCTTGCATATAATAATCCCATCCTATTCCACTTAGAACTAAAGAAATCCTGTTCTCTACAGAACTATTCAAGTCTCAGATGCCCTCAATTCAATTTAATTTCATTGTAATAATTCAAGTCAACCCTTTCCTATATGCAACAAATCTGCAGCAGACAACATCTGTGAGATCATATCTGAATAATAGTACCAATTTCAGAATAGAATAAGAAATAGCACTTTCTATTTTTTCCATATTTTCGCCCCCCAACTTAAGCGTGATGCAGACACGCGTCTGCATAGAAGAAAGGGTTAAACTTAATGTTAATATTTGTATTTTCAACATCAATTTTCTCATGCTTTTGAATACACTTGTAAGTCCAATATCATAGCTTTTCAATTCATTATTCATGTTTTGCCATAACAAAAATTAGGTGTCAAAATTAAGAATCCGCTTAGTAAGAGCAATAAAAAAGTTTTATAACTTACGTAAATAAGGTTGATTTCTTTCCTGTCACACTTTTCACGACCAATTTGACGTTTTGAACTGAGGCACAATAACTACCCTGCAATACAGTTTAAAATGTCATTTAAAAAAGATGGAAACACAAACAAATTAAACATGTCCATTCAGATCATCCATCTAAATCTTTCCTTGATTTACAATCATTTAGATGTGACTGCACTAGAAAAAACTTGGGACAATAATATAAACAAGATATTCTTATAATGGTGTTTTCTGCTTTTACTGCAGTTATACTGCAGCTATTTCAACTCTTTTTCAATAAGGGTACTTTCCTTTATCAATATTTTATTTAAAGTTATCATGTTAATTGCGGAGGGGTTTAAGAACCAATCCATATAACAACATGTCATGCTTGCTGTAAAACATGTCATATAACTTTATCCAATTAAGTTCTAGTGTGATGGACAGACGGACAGACAATGGATATGTGATCCTTAAAGGTCAACCTTACAGGTATGCTATAGAAGAAGTTGAAAGCAAATTAAAACCTTTGGTCCAATAGCTATCTTATGAACATCCTCAGAACAGCCTGCCAGTATCTCTCTGTGATTACCTCCCTTGTGTATCAGAGACTTCTCAATCAAGACACAGCTTTTGTCTGCAACAAATGAAACATACAACTACATTAATATTCCTTTAAATAGTTCAATGAAATTGATTGATTGGGGTTAAATGCCGTTTTCAACAATTTCCAAGACATATAATTGGCGACCAGTTCACCTACTCATGAATGTGTTTCCTGGCTTTCTCACACCAGTTCTTCACAAGACATACTTTCCAAGCAACTGGCTGCTTTTCCACATAGACTGTTAGCCCATTTGTGAATGACGCTTATCACATTCAATTTTGTCAAACGTTAGAAAGAACATTAGCAGAACTTGGATTCAAACACAATGTCATTGAAAGGCTTCATCAACTTAAAAGGATAGCATAAACAAAAGAAAACATCCTTGTTTTTGAGACATAGCTCAAAGCTGTTCCAGGAAAAAGGGCCTGGGGGTGAAGAAACCATTACAAGTATTTAATAGCGTTGGTTTAGAAATAGCCAAGATAAAACATTTAAAATATGTTCAATGACCGAAAACAGAAAAGGCAATTAAGACAATTTAGCAGATAAGGTATGGAAAATCATTACAAAAGGGGCCATGAGAATGTGCTATTTAAGACTGAAGCCATGATTTTAACGGATAATATCATCAAAATAATTTCAACAGTCTTAGGAGAGGGTCACCCAAGGAATATTTGATAAAATATGTTGTATCTAAAATGTTGACAAGATTTTTCTCAGTATTGGCAGAGTGACTTAGTTTTTGACCAGACATAACATTCACATGCAACCTTAGTCTTGTTATCATCAAGCCAAATATTTTGACAAAATTTCAACATGTTCAAGTCAAGAATGTGGTTTCTCGAGTGTTAACAAGACTTTGTTACAATTTGGCCTAGTGACCTAGTTTTTAACAGGACAATATTCAAATTTAGACCAGGGCTCTCGCGAGGGGGCGACTTGGGCGAAGTGGTCGCCTAAACATTTCTGACTTCGCCCATCCACTAGATCAAGGGGAAGTTGACTTCGCAGACAATTTTGTCCTATTATTGGACACTGTAAATTATCACGGTCACACGCATATACAGTTCTCTCGATATACACAGTTGCGTAATCAGTTATTTGACAACTGAGAGTGTAATTTAACACACACAATGACCTATAACCAATTGTCCAATCAAAATCGTGCTTAAGTCTAATTTGCATAAACAAAGAACCGATTGTCATATCGAATATTATGGCGCCCCCCTGTTAATAAACCATTAAATACGTGTCCGATGTAAATGTGATGGAAGTCAAATTATGTTTTAACCCTTTCAATAGTATCATGAATAATATTGTGAATCTATTCATGGTTTAATGAGATAATCGTCTTCAATAATTTAGAAATTTTCAGGTTTTTTTTTCTGGGCTTCATTATAAATGCTGTATCATGGGGGTGCCGTAATATTCAGAATTAACCATCAAAAGACAATACCTCAAACAAACAATAAAACTATATTCTACTTGTAAAGAGCGTGAATGTTTGGCCGATTTTCGTTGTTTATGACACTTACGACAGACAAATTGCCTAACACTTTACACGGCGAGTAAAATGCAGCTTCATTATTTATATTTCGGCGACTTTAGAACACAATGTTTGGATCGCAAACACGATACAAATAATTAACGTTGCTTATGATGTTTAAATTAGGCCCTACGACAGACTTCCTTACAAAATGCCCGACACCTTTACGGAATGGACTGCGAGTAAAAAAAGGTAGCTTCATTAATTATATTTCGGCGACTTTAGAACACAATGTTCAGATCGCAAACTGGGAAAAAAAGTTGACGATTACAATTAATTAATGGAGGAACCGGAAATCAGCAAATAAACAATAAGAAGACGTCCACTTATTAATTGTTAATTATATTTCGCCGATTTATTTCATCTTTTTTTTTAATTAAATGTGTTCTATCACACAAATGCGAATACGATGCGTAACAACAGACAAGAAATATCACTTCTCCCTTAAGTCTCCCCACTTCGCCTTATATTGCCTGGAGGGAGAAGTCACTTTGCCCTAAAATTTAAGCCTAGTGAGAGCCCCGAAAGTACTGTTTAACGGCAGCAAAAGAAAGCTAGATTTCATCATTTGTCCCTGGTTCCCCATCAGTGTAATTTGAGAGCAAGACAATATGATCCAGACAAGCAGCAACATACTGAAGTGGCTGAAGTGTCAGCTAAAGTTAGCCCATAATGCAGCAGCTAAGCTGCTTGCGATGCAATCTGTGCTTGTCTCAGTTTATATACCGGTACTATCGGATCCGGTTACCACCGCAGGACACTGGTGTCACCATGGTACAAGCAGTACATGACCGGGGTTCTACTGAATTGGAGTGGCAGGGCTGTAACACGATCGTGGTCTCACCGGCTGGCACCGTGGGTCAGTGCGGGAAGACAGGAAACATGCCGGCACGTCACCATCAATACACTGTGCCAAACCGGAATAATCTGGGTTTAAACTGGGGCATCCGGCTTCTAAACTGGGAACACTTCGTGACAGCGACAGGAATATCAGCATGCAATTGATTTTTCTGGCACAAATGTCCTGGATCATCCTAGTATACCGGCTAGTCTTCAACGGGAGATAGCGGGACCTGAACAAGGACAGTGAGAACTAGGCTATCGGCGCTGTTCACAACTTTACATCATTTGCTTGTGTAATTGACATTTAAAATGACTTAGGAATGATGTTGTGGACCAACACATGCATTCAAATCTGAGTCAACATTGTTGCTACTCATTTGCCAATTTTAGAAGTGGACATCAACAGGATAAGAGATTTATAAACCCTTTCAGCCATACAACAAATCTGCAGCAGATGACCTGATAAGCAAACATAGTGCTTTATTCAATTGTCGTTTTTAGCTAGACTATTCGAAGAATGTGAGAGCTACTTCCCCTGGTGTCCACATCTGAATCCATGTCACACCTTGGTTAAGGTTTTGCATGCAAGTACTTATATTCAACATGCATTGCATTGAAACTTTCACCCTAGCCAACTATCCATATTAGAGTCCATATATCAGTATGTACTTGCTTGCATAATGCATGATGACATCCTCTCCCCCCCCCCCCCCATTTTCTTTGGATTGTTTTAAAGCTTAGAGGTAGCTGTTTTTAATGGTGTTCTAAATGAGAAACACTGAGAAATTGTGACAATCGAGGGCTGAAACTGGTTGATTTACATGGAAACAAAGAAGGAATTTATTTGGTGTATTTTGACATTTTGTAAAAAAACCTGTTTCGTACCCAAAACTTCACAAAGTTGGATTTATTTATTTTTATAAAAAAAGTTAGGGTTGGAAGGGGAACTTTTTTTTAATTTTCAAATTTGGCGAAAACGGTGACAACAGTCCCTGATTTCGATGTTTTTCCCCAATCTGTTTATAGTGATACTTGTAAAATAATTTCTTGCATGTTCTTCATGTTTATAGTGATACTTTTTGTATAATAATGTGTTAACTTTTTTTCCAGTCCCGAGATTAAGGCAAAAAGACACCATGTTAGTGGAGAGGTATCGCCCCATTTTGTACTTGCAGTACTTACTGCTGTTTGTGGATCTCTTCATGAACTCTTTTATAGAGGTTCTACGATATGAGAATGTGATTGTCCTAGTATTACTTGTGTAAGTATTGATAACATATTTATTTTCATATCTCTTTCGCCAGCGATTTTCACAAAGTCGACTCTTCCAATACCATGTTGAAAGATATATAGTAAAGCGATTGCAAAAAAATCATAAATTCTACATGCACAGTCATTGAAAAGAACTTTAAATATTCACTGACCTGCAAAATCCTGAATGTTAGTTTTTCTTTATGTAACATGTAAAATAGCAAAGGATATTTTTCACTTGTCCAAACCAAAAGTTTCTGGTCAGGTAGTTAGGTACGTACCATATTAAAGAGCACTGCTTAATTCGCAATCTGCATGCATATAAAAAATGATTTAAAGCAGACATATTTGAACACATAATACTTATAGAAGTTCTAGAACAAACTTTGAACATCTCAGGAAAGAATATTTTTATTAGCTTGTCTGATTTTTTTGGGGGAAAAGACGAGCTATTGTCGTCACCTGGGCGTCGTCTGCGGCGTTGGTTAAGTTTTGCGTTTAGGTCACTTACATGGAAACTATCAAACCTAATACTTTGAAACTTGGAAA
>JAUELF010229402.1:0-13738 GCA_031471495.1 Clinocardium nuttallii
GTGGCAAAAGGAGAAATTGCACGTTTTGTGCAATTCCTTCTTTTGTCACTATGTTTTCAAAAAGCCGTCTGCTGCAGGGGGCCAGAAAGCGTCTATATGAGGGAAAGGCTTGATTAAACAATACCGTCCTGCGAGAAAACCAACATTGTGGACTCAGCGTAAAGTATCGAACCGGACCAACCTAAGAATGCCGTGCAGGCTACCGAATAGACATGTATCGTCTCCTGTAGATGTTCTGTTTCAGGAATCATTACTCTATACCTCTATCCCTCTGGGGCGGAATGTGTCTGCCCGGATCAGTATGTGCGGACTGCGCCGGCTGATCTGGCTCTATACATTGCACAGAGGCCTTTTATTGTGACAAAGATGATTGACATAGTTATATTTTAAGAACTTTGAAACAAATCACGTGACATGAAAAACCGACAATGTTATGCTTCAACATATGTTTATATTGTATTATGTATATCTCGATGAAGGCCTAATTCTTGGGCCGAAACCGGTTGATTAAAATTCCTAACAAATAGGGTGCTTGTAGTTAATACATCTTATCCTTTTATTTATTTTCATTTATTAAAATTTTGAATTGTCAAATCTATTACTTTTGCTCTTTACTGTGTACATTGCCACAGAAAAAACACGAAGGTTTATCGGAATAATCCCGTGGGGGAGTACAGTTAAGTGCGAAAACACGATATGAGCCGTTACACGAGAAAAGCAACAGTATGGACTCTGCGTAATGTATCGACCCAGATCAGTCCGTGCAGTCCGCGCAAGCTAATCAAGGCCGACACATTCCGTCTCAGAGGGCTAGATGTATAGAGTAATGATTCCTTAAACAGAAAATACACAAGAGGCGAAACTTGTGAGTCCGGGTTAGCCTGTGCGGCATGCCTAGGCTATCCCGGGTCGATACTTTAAGCAAAAGTCCACACGGTTGGTTTTCTCGCGGTACGGCTCAAATGCGGATCGATGATTATCGGACCGTTGACTCGTCGTAAATTGCCCGCACAGATTTAACCAAGTCTGAAGGAGCCAGTCAAGTAACAAACAATATCGAAAGATTGAATCGACTTTGATTGGTCGAACCTATTATAATGCAGTCCGTTACCGGGTATACGCGCTATAAATCATGGCAACGGTCCGAGAAACGGTGATTAATTAGAACAGCAAATTAACCAAGAATATGAGCCGTCCCGCGAGAAAACCAACATTGTGGACTCTGCGTAAAGTGTCGACCCTGATCAGTCTAAACATGCCGTGCAGGCTAACCCGGACAGCAACTTCTCGCCTCTTGCGGATTTTCTGTTTCAGGAATCAATTCTCTGTCCCTCGGAGACGGAATGTGTCGGCCCGGACCAGTCTACGCGGACAGCACAGGCTGATCTGGTCGATACATTGCGCAGATGCCATACTGTTCGTTTTTTTCGTGGGACGGCTCATATGTGTAATAATGCGGTCAAGACAACTAACTAGATGTTTTATTTACAGAAATTCCGTGATGAAGTGGATTTATTTTTCTTAATCGAAAAATATGTTTGTTAAATATTACGGGCCGCGTCGGCCTGGCGATGTTTGTTTGTTTTGTTTTATGACATCGTGTACTACGCCTTTTTCAGGGATGGAACCCGGGATGCTCTGTTCCAAATCCCCGACGCTTACCTCTCGGCCACGACGGATTCCCGTTTCCCGATGTGTGGTCTTGGTGCAGTTGCGTACAGTGAAGAATCGGACGAGCTTGTGTGTAGGTACACCAGAGCCTTAAGTTGACACGTGCATGTTGTATCGTTTATTTAATTAACACCAGACTTAAATACTTCGCTGTACGTATATTTGATCTGACTACACCACCCTAAAGGTCGTCTCAAATTGACTTTATATACCTAAACCCCCATGATAAAGAGCTCGCTGTATGAGTACAGTCTGACCAGAGCCTTCAGTTGGCACGTGCATGTTGTATCGTTAATTTCATTGAAACCAGACTTAAATACTTCGCTGTACGTATATTGGATCTGACTACACCACCTTAAAGGTCGTCTCAAATTGACGATATATACCTAAACCCCCATGAGAAATAGCTCGATACAACCAAGGCTCTGTTCTAACTTCTTATCAATCTTACACTCGATGATCCCCGACATTCACCGCGTCTCTATCTCGTTTAATTGTAAGGATTATCATACCTGTACTGAACCGAATTATTTTGTAAGAGAAAATTTGATTGGCTTGCGGAAAGGTCAATCTGAATCGACCTGTACAGGCAGTCATCAGGCTTTTTTATAACAGCAAGCAAAGCTTATGTCTTGTTTGATGAGATTGCTGGTGGGGTTTAAGACGCAACTAGTGACAATAATTAGAATTGTAGGATCACTGATGTAACAACCTTATTAATTTTTAAATGTTATTCGGTTACGTGGATATGGCAGGCTCCCGATTCACCAGAGTTAGCATAGTTTAGTTTGTATTAAGGTTAATGTTGTTAAGGGTTAATTAGCTCGGATTGGACGTGTGTGTTGAGAGGTGAAACGGGGTTAGATAATGTGCTGAAGTCCAGATTATAGACAGTATAGTTTTAAAACTGTTTAAAGTTTGTCTTGAAACATACTAGAATCACACGTCTGTGATAAAATTACAATTAACTTTACAACATTGATCGTTATGCTTCAATTATACTAGGTAAACATATCCAGTTAACCATATTTTGTACATGTTCGTGACTTTCAATTGACAGTTTTTCAACAATTACTGCCAAAATAGTTTTGAACTATTTATTACTTAATTTATTGTCACTATTTGCCTGAATTTTGCCGAAGTTTTAACATTTCAAAATGTTAATCTGAAACTGGAGTTCAGCCCCTTTATTGCAGAATTTGAAGATTTGTTTTAATTCTTCAGTTTTCAAAAGTTCGCAGTTACAATTTGACAAGGAATCATATCATACACCTTCAGAAGCTGACTTTAAACGAATCTAGTGAACAATATGGAAAATCTCTAAACATGAGAATTTAACCCTGTCCCTCATATGACATTTCTGCAGCAGACGACTTTGAAAAGATTTTGTCAAAACATAGAGAATCTCTATAATTAAATGGATAACCTATGACTAAAAGTAGAAAACACTGTGACAAAAGGAGAAATTGCACGTTTTGTGCATTTTCTTCTTTCGTCATAATGTTTTCAAAAATCTGTCTGCTGCAGAGGCGTCAGAAAGCGTCTATATGAGAGAAAGGGTTAATAAACCAATCTAGTGACAAATATGGAAAATCTCTAAAAATGAGAATAACATTATTGAATAGAGCTGAAAACATTGTGGCTCATTTTGAGTAATTTCTACTTTTGTCACAATATTTTTAAAAGTCGTCTGCTGTAGATGCATCTGATATTGTCTATAAGTTGGAAAGGTTTTAACCCTGTTGGCAGTGGTTGCGAAACCGATACAACTGATGTTTCATTGAAATACGATCTCCATAAAGAGTTTCAGTGTCGTTCTTTCCTACGGCGAGTCGAACCCATCTGTACACGTTAATGACTGGTCTTTAATTAAACAGACGCTCATCGAAAAGCAAATATTGATGCTACAGCTGTTTAGTTAAGGATGCCAATTTTTATACTGTAATGAACGTCTAGAATTTATTACATGAGCTTATACGTGTGTAAACAACAACAACGACGACAACAACAACAACAGTAACATTTAAATCATAACGGCCAGTGTTTTAGCCAGATTAATCTCAGCATTCGCACAGTCTTGTCTGGTCTGCTTTACTTTAACCATAATTCCAAATATTGTTTTAACCATCAAACTTTATTTTATTATGAAAGGAAATTTGAATTCTCTTTTTAATCAATACAGACACTTGTTATGGCTTTAACTAAGATTGAGTGACCGCGTTGTATATCTAGTAGGATCAGCCTTCACAAATCTTCCTTCACAAAAGTTCTTAACTCACCTCACCGATCAGATAATTATCTCTAGATAATAATGGCACTGTCACACCAGAACGTTTGAGACCAACGCGTGAGTAATGTGTTGGAATATTGGCAACACGCTGGCAAACGCTGACCAACGCCAGTCAAGCGTTAGAAACACTCTGGCAAACGCTGACCAACGACAGGTCAGCGTTAGCAACGCGCTGAGCGTGTTACTCTCACACTGGGACATGTTGTCACACGCTGAGGTAAACATAATGTTTTCAACATACCTAAGATTGCCATCGTTTGCCAGCATGTGACTTCACACGCTGGTTACGCTGGAGGGTCGTAACTCACGCGTCGAACGCGCTAGACCATCATAACAAACCCGCTACCCGCATGCTGGCGTATTCTGGCGACACGCTAGTACTGTAGCAGTGCGTCCGCTAAATACCCAAAAAACAAGTGTTCTTTCAAGTGCGCTTCTCACGCGCTGGACAGTCGTTCATCAGTCGTCGAGTGCGTAACGCGTTACTCACTAGCCATATTTTACCTATAAATCAGTGATTCGCTCCTCACACGCTACTCAAGCGCTGGCATACGCTACGAACCCGTTTACAACGAGTTTTGGACAATCTGAAATCAGGATTCCACTTTAAATTTTCTGTGAAAGATCAGCGTTTACCAGCGTATCAATTATTGTTTACGCTCGACAAACACGTTGGCCTTGAACTTTCTGGTGTGACATAATTAGGGGCATTTCCATGTTCAAAAAACCCTTATTTAACACCCAAACCCTATGTTTTGTTAACTAAAATAATCGCATTAGCTGTCACACATGTACTCATCATTATTTGCCTTTTGGTTACACGGTATTCTAAAACGCTTATTACAGGATTAATTGAGTCGCCTGAATGTTGCATATGAAATAATCTTCTTGGGTAAATTCAGCACTGAAAGAGATGTTTTTCTGACGAACAAAATTCCATTTGTATCAGATAGATGCACAGACTTGTCAAATATTCACGTTAAAAAATCTAAATAGTGTTCAGATTTTTAGAGACTATTTTGCTATATATCAGCATGGCCACGAGTGTACTTGACGCAATTTGATATGTATATCTAACTGCATTTTCTGACAAAGAAACTAGAATTGAAGCCCCAGTAGTTTACATATTGTTAAATGAAATCGGCTTAGTTAGATTGGGGTTTTTACACATACATATGTATATATAGACGCTGTGTGACGCCTCTGCAACAGACTGCTTTTAAATACATGTATAATGTAGAAAAAAGGAAACTGATCATAATTATAAATATCTATTTTACAATTGTTTAGTATTCAATAATGAATATTTCATTTATAAAACTTGCAAATATTTGCCTTGATATTTTCAATGAAATGAATGAATGCATGAAATAATGAATAAATTAATGGAATAATATTAATGAATGAAAGAGTGAATGAATGAATGAATGCACGACTAAATTACAAATATACACATAGTCAACTATTCATCATTTAACATATATAGGATTTAATTACAAACGAGTTTGTTTTCCTGTCAGTCACGTGGCAGTGCACCCTTTCCCATGTTCACCAAATATAAACAGCTGAAAACGTACTACATTGGTGCCAGAATTGCTTATTTGGACGGGTTAATTAACAGAGTTAAGTATTGACAACATACTCAAAATAATCGGGATCACAATCCGATCTGTTGTCAACACGAAGCTAAACATATCTGTTCGCTATTACGTCGCACCCTTTTATATTTAAAACATTAATCGCTTAATGTTCTATATTAACACTAAATTAATTAAACAAACTCAACACATTGATCATTAGGCTCTAAATATATCCTATATATAGACAAACACAAAAATATCTCTATTATTTTGTTCAGTTTTTCTATAATCAGCTTAAACTAAACTAATCAAAGTATGTATTCACATTGATAATGAGGCCTTAAAAACATCATGATATAGACACAATTATATGTTACCTGTTACATGACACCCGTTCATAGGCCATTCAATAAATAAGCTTATTAATACTTATTGATACTAATTATACTTTACTCATATAATATATATTACGTGTCATCTATTGAAACTATACTATATGTATTGCTTTACAAATGTTTACTACGTATATGTTGCAACAACATGTAAAATGTTATGCAAATAAAGATATTGAATCAAAGAATTGAATTGAATAAACAAGCTGAAGCTAACTCTACACACTGACTTAAATAGTTAAACTCTACACACTGACTTAAATAGTTAAACTCTACACACTGACTTAAATAGTTAAACTCTACACACTGACTTAACTAGTTAAACTCTACACACTGACTTAAATAGTTAAACTCTACACACTGACTTAAATAGTTAAACTCTACACACTGACAAGTAGAACATTACTGCTACAGCAGCAAAAATACACGGCATCAACAAAGAACGTGGTGTGTGTGTTGAAGGTGAGTGCGTATCATGTTAAAAGGTTATTCGAAGTTGATATGATTACATCCGATACTGCACCAACGGGTGTAGTTCGTAATATTGACCCATATACTTTGGCTTTATTAAAATGCTTAACCCTTTCCCTCATACAACAACTCTGCAGTAGACGAATTTGAACATATTTTGTCAGAACATGGACAATCTCTTTAATTGAATGGATTACCTATGACTAAAATTGTGTCAAAAGGAGAAATTTCTTCTTTTGTCACTATGTTTTCAAAAAGCCGTCTGTTGCAGATGCGTCAGAAAGCGTCTATATGAGGCAAAGGGTTAATACGTTTTTAAGTCTTGTGAATACCTATACTGTCTATGTTTAGGTGCTCTAGCCATGATCTGATGATTGAACGAGTCAGGACCCTTGGAAGAGATAGAGCTTACAACTGTACCTTTGTTTAAATAAAAGCGCAAATGGCACAGCAGATCGTGTAAAAAGTCCCATACAGTAACAAGCAGTAGCTCGGTATAGGCCTTGTGATTTTCAATATATACATATAGGCATATACGATAATGCTGGATCTTCAACTACACTTTCAGCATTGATTGCAAACAATTTGCAATCAATGCTGAAAGTGTAGCCTAATTGAGTTGAAGATCGAGCATATGCCCTATATATATTGAAAATCACAAGGCCTATACCGAGCTAGTGCTTCTTACTTTTGAGGATTTTTTACACGATCTGCTGTGCTATTGACGCTTTGATTCATAATCATATCGCCATTTCAATATTTAAGAATATCCCTCAACGACACTGTTCCTGTAATTTATCTCATTCTAAGTGTATTATTTGTAAATATTTTAAAATCCCTTTCCCTCATAAAGACGCTTTCTGACGCCTCTGCAGCAGACGGCTTTTTGAAAACATAGTGGCAAAAGACGAAATTTTACGAAACGTGTTATTTTTCCTTTTGTCACAATGTTTTCCACGTTAAGTCATATGTTATCAGTTCAATTACAGCAATTTTCTATTTGTTGACAGAAACTGTTTAGAGTCGTTAACTGCAGAATTATTGTATGATGAAAAGGGTTAAATGATATGGCCCAGAGGACTAAATACTTAAATAAAGAAATAGAATTGAATTGTATTAAATTTTCAAAATACCAAAATATTACCATTTTTTTTTAAAACCGTTAATAGTTAGAATCGGGGTGCATTCTGGTACATTTTGTATTTCCACATGTATTCGGTTTGATCTCGTCCAGGGTGCACCACCGTGTTTCTATTTCAGTATTGGGTTTAGTCGAATAAGGTCCCAAAACACATTTGTAATGATGACTTTTTATCTATATAATGTTATTAACCAAACAAATGTATAAAAGGAGTAAATATAAAACTGAAATAGTAAACCATACATCGGAAGTGTATTTCGGTACGAATCTGTGTGTTTCGGTTTTTCAAGTAACCTCCCAACAACACACAGGTTCTAACTCCGTGAAGATTAGTTCCACTTACGTTGACACAATGGAAGAAAACTGTGGACACATTAGGTCGCGTGCGCTTCATCATCATCTTATGGGTTTGTTTACCCTCGCCTTTCGGCATGAAGCCATTTGGCGAGCTGCCATTGTTATCTTCTTTCGACATTTTTATGGGGACTAAATTTTCGGGGGTTTCTATCTTTTAATTATCAATTTATTCTATTTTTGACTTTCGATTATTACATTGCTAATTCTTATCTTTTCTCCCGTATTCTGTTCTATAGTTTTACAATAAGATCAATGTATAAACATATTTTTGCATTAAAATAAATGTATATATATCAATGTTTTGCTTTAAAACAATAATGTTTATGACGCTGCCATGGCAAATACTATCATATAAGTAGATGGCGCTGATGTGCCGTGTAATAAATAGTATTTAAATAGATTATAAATAGATATATATATATATATAAAACTATTTGCTATTACATCATATCTTTCTATCACATATGTCAACCTGAAGTTTATCTTAACAAACTCTACACACTGATAATGAGGCTCATAATATATTATATATACTAATATATACATAACTTTATTCTTTAACAGCGAAATGCGATCCAAATACTGACGACACACACTCAATTTGTGATCCAAATACTGACGACACACATTCAATTTGTGATCCAAATACTGACGACACACACTCAATTTGCGATTGAAATACTGACGACACACACTCAATTTGTGATCGAATTACTGACGACACACATTCAATTTGTGATCGTTCTGCTAATACTAAGATAACTGATGGTAAGCGTCTAAATATAGACAAATACAATGATAGCCTACGCTCGCACATCACACTATAAAGGTCACGTTTTGATTTGTCTTCGTTCTGCTTCATCTAGGTGCTTTCCTAGGAATTGTATAAACGTGTATGGCCTATTGTGTCCTTGTATTGAAATATAATTAATCCAAAAGAGATGCCGTTATTTTCTTTTTATTAAATCATAGGATTTTATTAAAGGTAATTTTATAATTGTATGTCATAGTTTTGATAGGTTAAGGAACAACTGATAAGTATGTCAATACGAAAGTACATTAATGGGCTTTGTTGCTCAGTAATTTTCATATTTAAAATAGACTGCAGTCGGTTTATCTAAATAAATGCCACTAATAAGTACATTTGTTTGCGGAAATTATAGCAGATATCGGTATAGATAACACACGAAGTAGAAAATACGTTATATGACTAAAACTCCATAATTATTAAATTCTTCGACCACTTTGTCTTCATCAATATTCCAAAAAGGAACCAAAATTGAAGTGCAATCCATTGGGATGTTTTAACACAATAAATATTAGCATGGACTTCACTTAAATTTCGGTTGTTTGTTTGATGGTATCTTGCTTAAGACCAGGTAATCAAAACACCAGAATGGACTGCACTTTAATTTTTTAATTGTTGAATCATGGTATTTATATAAATTGAGCTTTATTCATATAAAGTCTTTTACTGGGCTTTCGTCCCCATTGAAGACTTATTAACACTTATTAAACAAAAATAATGTGCTTAACCGAAAATACTGACCCAAACGCCAACATGCTGCAGGATGCGAGTTGTCAATCCAGGGGTTGTGTGTTCGAATCCCAGTTCGGCCAACATTCTTTCCGACGTTTGAAAAAAGACACTGTGACTAGCGCCACTCGTCTTACACCAAATGTACTAACAGTCTAAGTCGAAAAGCATCCAGTTGCTTGTAAATAATGTTGTGTAAAGTACTGGTGTGAGAAAGCCAGGAAACAGTATGTTTACTCGCAGCCATTGAGCATATGTTGATAACGGCGTTAAACTCCACTTTATCAATTAATCAACTTAAAATTACGTTGTACTTAAAATCTTTGTAGGCTAAGTTACACGGATCCACCGTGCATTTCATGGTGGAATAACGAGTCCTGTAATGATTCGTCCGCACGGCCCTATCAACTTGTAATCAAACTTTTTAGTGTTTTTCATGTTTATCACCCTCTTAGCGACAGTAACCGTAACCCTTTAATTCGGCTTTGCTTTTTTCTCGTTTTTAACCGATTTACTTTTTAATAGTTTATACAAACGAGAATCAAAGGTTTCATTGAATACTTTAATACAATGCCTTTCAGTGGATCGTCAAGATATAACAATTGTGTTTATACTGGTAAAGTCATTGCTTGTTGTCATTTAAGTTATTAAAAATGTCACGAACTCTTATAACATAAAACATGAATGCGTCTACGTTGGACATGGACGGGTCTACTTTTGGGCAATTCGGCGCTGAAGGGGTTTGAGACTCCGCGTCCAATGTTTAATTATATTATTCGTTTCGGCGATCATGATGAAGTGAATTTTAGCAAGACACAATTCATATGTCGGTGATTGCCAGTTGTTAAGGAATCATTGAACAATGTACAGTATATAATTAATAAAGTTAGTGTTGATTGTTTGGTATTTTACGCCGCTTTAACAGTGTGCTGGTTAAATTACGGTATTTACCAGTACTACTAGTTCGTTTATGCTGACACCAGTCAGTCAGACGAAACAATGTGTTGGTTATATCACAGTATTTACCAGTACTATTGGTTCGTTTATCCTGACATCAGTCAGTCAGTTATATCACGGTATTTACCAGTACTATTGGTTAGTGTATGCTGAGACCAGTCAGTCAGTTACATCACGGTTCGTTTATCTTGACACCAGTCTTTATTTTTTTACCAGTACTACTAGTTCGTTTATCCTGACACCAGTCAGTCAGTCATAATGATTACCGATTTACCCTGATTGATTATTTATTGATTAACGCCGCTCTCAACAAATTTTCAGTTTTATCACGACGTTTCCTTGGTAAGCTTACAGTAAGTACTACAGTTACTGCTTCATTTATAC
The DNA here is from genome assembly GCA_031471495.1 of Clinocardium nuttallii. Classification (NCBI taxonomy): domain Eukaryota; kingdom Metazoa; phylum Mollusca; class Bivalvia; order Cardiida; family Cardiidae; genus Clinocardium; species Clinocardium nuttallii. The sequence continues at coordinate 10,781 of JAUELF010229402.1, forward strand.
TGACACCGGCCAGTAAGGCGTAACGATAACCCATGCAACCCTAAGACCCAATGAGGACAGCAATTACTTCCAGTTTTATTGCTTTTGATATGACCCGGTCGGCGATCGAACCCGCCAGTTTCCACACTCGAGGCAGAAGCTCTACCACAACACCACCGAGACCATTGAATAAGTAATTGTGGTTATTCTGTTGATGTTAAATTGAGATAGAGGTTTTCCTCTGATTCGGAATTGGAAACAACTTCGCGCCAATTAGACGTTCTGGATACCTGTCATCACTTTATGTATTAATTGATTGATTAATTGCGGTTTAACGCAGTTTACAACGATTTGTCAGTCAAATAACGGCGGGCCGTCCACATTCTCATATGGTTCCTAGCTTTCTCTTACCAATGCAACACACAACCGTCATACTGTTATGACTTAAACATACCGAGGAACACATTGACACACATCATCTCATCAACTTCGTTTGGTTATCATTTAATGTAAGTTATTAATTTATTTGTTTAAATAAATGTCGTTGTCAGACAAGCTTTGGAGTCTGTCTTGTAGAATGGCAGACGCATTAGTGTATGTTGTTGCCATGCACCAGCTTGTCTCTGATTGGTCAATCACTATCAGCTTCTTTCTGATTGGTCATTCACTATCAGCTTCTTTCTGACTGGTCAACTACTATCAGCTTCTTTCTGATTGGTCAATCACTATCAGAAAAGCTGTCATCAAAGTTATGTCGCATGGTTAATTCAAGTGGTGTTGGAACAGCGTAAGGCTTCAACACATCCAATAACAATCAAACAGACTCAAAATAGAACTTTCTTTAAAAGAGCTGAAAGAGTTAAGTTAGCTAGCAGATCTTGATCTTCACGGATGTTGGCATTCGTCTCCGTTGTATAGTGCTTAGAGTGTTTTTCTTTGTAGGTGAGAACAATGACACATAAGGAAAAACGTGTCACTTAAAAGAGGATACCCACTCATTAGCAATCCGTAAGAACGCGACCCAGTTTGGTTGATCCTATTTCTACTTTCATATTGCGCACGATCAAATTCCACCAAATGAGCCGTCCAGCGAGAACATCAACATTATGGCATCTGCGTAAGGTATCGACCAGATCAGCCTTCGCAGTCCGCGTAGACTGATACGGTCCGACACATTCCGTCTCAGGGGGATAGATGTATAGAGAAATAATTCATGAAACAGAAAATCCACAGGAGGCGAAAATTGTCTATCCGGGAAAGCATGCACGGCATGCCACGGCTGATCCGGGTCGACACTTTACGCAGAGTCCATAATGTTGGTTTTCTCGCGAGACTGCTCAAATGACTCACTCTCGAACACGTTAAATTGATCAAATAAGCATACACATAGCGTGTAGACTCACTCTCGAACACGTTAAATTGATCAAATAAGCATACACATAGCGTGTAGACTCACTCTCGAAAGGGCAATGCAGTCAGATAGAAACACATACACATTTCAAGTCAAAAACAGGTATTTTAAAAGCAAGGAAAATACTTCAAATCTTGTACAAACAACCGCCGTGAACCGTCTACGGGTCAAGTTATATACTCGATTTTGCCGAGTATTTTTCAGTATAAATGTCTTCAATTTAGAATATGGGTTACACCGGGTGGGGGATACGAATGTTTTATCCCAAGTCGGGTCGGACCGAACACCATAACAACAGTGGCTATCTCGTAGGCTCTCAATCTTTCTGGGAAAGCATTACAAATGATGCATCAGTGCTAGGTTAAATAATACCGGAAGTTCTGGTAAATTACCCAGGATACCCCGTGTTGAGAATGTTATGCTGTTGAAAGCGGATTGAAAGATCATTCGAATAAACTTAAAAGTTTTGTTTTATATTAAGAATCGACGTTTGAGCGACACTATAAGAGTCTAGGAGTTAAATCACCGCTTCTCGCCATTGAACAGACAGTAGAATTGTCAAAGGTATTACGAAATAATATTTGATCTGTGGTATCCTATTAAACCCTTGCAGACCCGAATTATTTAAAATATACTCTTCCATTAACAACATAGGGCGAATATATTTAACATATTATTAGAGTTTTTGAGCGCATAGAGGTAAAGCGTAATGATTCCTGAAACAGAAAAGCGTCTGCCCGGAATAGCCTGCGCTGCAGGCTAAGGCTGATCCGAGGCGATACTTAACGTAGGATCCAGAATGTTGGTTTTCTCGTGGAGCAGCTCATTTGTAGCTTTCAAAACTAATCTATCTATCTATCAGAGATCCTAATAACTTACGCGTTTATTGAACTATGCACGTGCTCGTCAAATTACTCACTGTTCGCATTATATTATGTTATACGATCGTGTGTTCGTCTGACTTGTGTTACTTTTCTAGTATGGTGAATGGTGTTGTTCATGACCTTCTACACATGTTCAGTGATATCATGGCGTTTCCTGTGTAATTTACCAGGACTTACCAAGGAGAGAAAGCCATTAGTACCATTGTTTAAAGTATTGGATATGCCCCGGCCGGGAATCGAACAGTGACCGCCGGAACCCAACAGGGATATACTACCACTAAATCCACCGATATTGTTTTCACCTGGCACGGAGTATTTGCAAGTACCCGAAGTCCCTTAGCGTACATTATTTACAAATGCAGACATATATATCGCATCTGTTACGACATAAAACGCGTTTCCAATTGTCAACATGTGACAATTCTTCCACAAAATGTTCTTACCAGTTGATTAATTCCGACATATGACAGCCACCTTGTACAGCCGTATAAAACATTTTGGCAATTTTAGTAGACAGTTATATATAGAGGATATAAAAAACAATAACAGATCAGCACGAATGTAAGATTCTATTTATCACATAACACCATAGATACACCATAGATTTATTGTTTTAAATCTTTAGATGGACAAATCTTTCCACAATGACCGAAGTTCACCCCGAAGTTCTAATGCATACTTCCA
>JAUELF010229413.1:0-13736 GCA_031471495.1 Clinocardium nuttallii
GCTCGTTTTGAGCAATTTCTTCTTTTGTCACTATGTTTTCAAAAAGCCGTCTGCTGCAGAGACGTCAGAAAGCGTCTATATGAAGGAAAGGGTTAACGATTAAATAATTAACTGAAACCAAATAGAATGAAGCATAAATTAATAGGTGACCAACAACAATAACACTAATCAGATTTGTATTTCCCTATAGTGACGTTCATTTGTATACTGGTTATTGGTTAATACAATCGCCAATCCAGGAGTCTAGAGTTTGTGTAGCTCTAATTATTTGGACACGTTTTGAAACCGATATCCTGTGTCTACATAATATGACTTACTTGTTAAATGGAGTATTTATCTTTATTAAAACTATTAATCATTATAAAGGGGACACATATGTATAACAGTTTTAACTAACCTGTAACAGTCAGGGCTCAGCTTGGAGATGTACTTCTCAAAGGACACTACAGGGCACTTTTCTGAACCTGTAAATATAATGCACACAATAATCTGAATAATAGTCATATGAAAAAGACACATACCAACACCCTTAGTGACCAAAGAAACCCACAAATGGTTTTAAAACATTTATATTGATGTAGAGTTATATTTTTTGTCTGTCTCGACAATATTTAGATGTTCGAAAATACATACCGGTACATAAAATGGATGTTTTAACAGTTTACTGCAGTATGATTTTAGAAATGTTTAGGTTACAATACACCAAATAAATTCCTTCTTTGTTTCCATGTAAATCGACCAGTTTCAGTCCTCAATTGTCACACTTCTCATGTAGAACACCATATACCATTGAAAAGAGTTACATCTAAGCTTTAAAACAATCCAAAGAAAATGTGGGGGTCATGCATTATGCAAGAAAGAACTCGCCAGGTGAATGGTTACCGTCATTTTGGACCAAATCGGGCCCGAACAAAACCGGTGTTTTAGCATTCTCTACTTTCACTTTCAAACAAGGTCAAAATACTAAAAGTGATCAAATCAATCATTTCCAGTACATCCTATACACATTTACATTGATTTTAAACTCAATGTCATATATTCAATACATTCTGGTGATGGTATACACTCATTTCTATGCAAACAAAGGTTTTTTTTAGGGACGACAGTACTGTAGATCAGCATGACAGCTGTATTTTTGACCTTTTAGATCTATTTTTTTTTGTTTGACAGATTTTTTTTGGAAGAACAGGAAAATTTATAAGCTTTTTTTATAAAAGACAGTCATTCAACTGGATAGCAGTTCCACTACGACACTGGCCAAATTTCAATTTTGTATCATTATAAGTTTTCGGCTTACCTGGCGTTTCTGGCATTACGCCTGACGTTGACTCCTTATCGATTCTATGATTTTTGGTGAGTTCGTCTTGGATTTTCTTTACATATTTCAGACCCGACTCAGAATCCACTTCAATGTTAAATGTGCTCTTGCTCATGGAGTGCATATTTTCGTTGCCTCTCCTACAAAAATACAGTCGTATGTCAAATTGAACTTTATTAAACAGCCCCTGCGGTGTATCTGTATTCATGTGTAAGTTGCAATACAACTTATGTAAGTCTGCCTCAGCGATTACAGGATGGTGTACCACATCTCCTTTCCCTGTCCTTTTCAGTTCCACTAGCACTGCCTTAAAATTGATATTACTGCCAACAAACTCACTGTCTTTTATAATGTCGAAACGTTTATTAAACGGTGGATTCTTGAGGTAGCGGTTAATGCCGTGGCGTATTCCCTCCATCGATGTAATTTTGTATGAGGTACCATTAACGCGTCGTAAATCCATATAAAAACGGCCCAAAGCGTTATCCAAATCTGACACTGAAAAGGTTTCGAAGTCCGCATTTTCACCTTTTTCAGACAAGTATTCTTTAAATGTCTTTGATGCAAACTTATTTGCCTTCAATGTTTTCTCCGCGTTGAGGTTTAGCCGCCTTTCCTCCTGTTCAGCTGCTGAAGTTGCTCCAAATCTGCTTACGGAGGCCATTGTTTTCACTTTTGTTGTCTGCAGTTGACAAGGTGAAGGTCTATAAGGGAAATAACTCAAGCAAACAAAAAAATTGTTTAAAACGCGGCAATCCGGTAAAAACTGAATAGTTGTTAAAATTTGTAATGTTGTGGAGGAAAATAATGATTAAAAAGACGAATCTTGTTGAATGGCAGCCATTTTGTTCGTGTGTGTCAATATAGTGGGTCAGCGTCTGACCTACTATAGGAAAATAGTGGGTCACCACGTGACTTCTCTTATCCAATGAAAAGGCCAGAAACTAGTGGGAGGTGAAATAAAGTAGAATTAAAATCCCTAAAAATCTGTTAAAGTTAGTATCATATTCTTGCAATTATAGGGCTATAATACGAATTGATACTGTCAGGATCATTGATAAATATACTGAATAGAAATAAAAAGAGGTTTTGATCTTATCTTACACCTTTAAAACATTGAACACATCGGGAAACCACCTCGGCGGTAAGAATTGGCGATTTTACCGATTTCTACATATAACGAATAACATTAAACTAATTTCCATTAATATTAACAGTGTTTAATTTTTGCCATAATACGTGTTCCCAAATGGCTTGTTTGAAGTCTATGAAACGTATGTGTGTTCTGATTAGCAGTATCAGATAACGACTTCAACATAACAATATTAAGTACAGCATAATGATTTTTTCCAAAGCTTGATTGGCATGATATTATAACATCGTATTTTTCTGCATACGTGCTGGTCTTTTATTTTAAGCAATCGTGAAAATCTTTCTAAAACAACTTAAAATAGATATCGGCGGGTAATTTTCGGGATATCTAAGGTTTCTTTTGTATATACATTTGATTTGCGCTCAAATATGACATTAAATCTGTTTTTCTATAAAGGTGACATGACATATACAAAAGTTTGTGTTTAACTTGGACATTTATGTTTTCATACAAGGACATCACGCATGCCTTTGATATTTACAATATTTCAGCCGACGACGTGGTGTTCGTCAAGGGTCTGTCATACTGTGTGATGGGTTCACCTCGTAATCCGATTGACATATTACCGAAGGGATATATCCACACGTTTTTGATTCGGCATCCAGAAAGGACTATATTGTCTTTATATAAAGCGTCGATAAAGAGCAAGGATGATGGTAAGCAACTAATTTGTTTTATTAGTTGAAGTATGTAAGCGTAGGTGATACTATTTATTAGAGCTCTAGATAAGTTGAATATTTTAATTTCCATAACCGTTTTTTGACACCCAAATGATGTTGGTACCCCAAAACAATCGACTTAGAGAGGTTTTCGGTGGAGTCAACAGCGACATATAAGTTGGGAAAGAACAGGTTACTCCGCCTCATCTAGTTTTCTTATTTATATAATTTGGTTTGCAAGAAAGATAAAGTCGTACAGATGGAACAGTTCGACCCGATTTCAAACAAAAGTTATTCTAAGTACAACATCTACTAAACGTTGACAACCGTGGTTGGGTTACTTTCATGGTGGTATCGTTCGAACAGGATGAAATGAATTATCAAAATGTGTTCCCATTTGCAGAATGGCATAATATTCAAGTTATAACACGTTTTTCCTGTGTTGTTTTGGTTCCTTCGAAACCAAAATGATAACGGAGAAGTCTATTTGACATAGTTAATCGCCGTTATTCACGTTATCGATGGTAGACATACACGGAAATTCAAACTAAGGAATCATTTTTTATTGACGATATAACTTTCTTTTCCTGTCCAATTAAAACATAAAGTATTATTGTTACTATTTTCAACACATTTTCAAGAACATAACATATTGCCTTTTCGTTATATTTTGCATACAGAATGTTGTTGTTTTGAACACAGACGTTTTCTTTTTAGAAATTTGAAAAAAGAAAAGAAATCAGGACTTTGTTACTCTAAATAGCCTCAATTGTGGCATTAAATAAACCCTACCATTATTACTATAGTATATGAACGAACTAGAGAGACTATGTATAGTTACACGGTCTAATTATGTTGTTTTTCTCTATATTTTCGCAAACAAAATCGCCTTTGTTTTTGTGTCAGTTTGTCCACAAAACAGAAAATGGTAACACTTCGAATTAGTTCCGATTTAGTTCAGTTTATAAATAAACCAGGTTTGCGACAATACATATATATATCCGAATGAAGTTGATTAACCTAGGTTATACCAATGCTTTACAGGCTGGGGCTATGTTGACCACAATGAAGCTGGGATTCAGGATCTGTTTAAGTTATATAAGATTGTGACTGAGACATTAAAACAGGAAACGATCATAATCGATGCTGATGATTTGTTGAAAGATCCAGGTAAATACAAATATAAACAAATGTATTAACGAACACTTTTTAATTATAGCTTTTATACTATAAATGTTATGTTTAATGCTAGATTAATAATGCGAAGGTTTATATAATGATAAGTTGTATACAACAAAGGTATTTTAAACGTTAGTTATGATACTTCATTTTTTACTTAACGTTAAACTTAGGCTCTTGATGTATATGTAATGCTAGTTGTTGCAAGCGAAGTCATATCAAATATTTAGTTAACGCTATATTATATACTGCAAATATATATTTAACTGTTATTTTTAAACAACATAGGTACATGTAATGTTAACTCTTAAACTGTAAAGGTATAGGTAAAATTAACTTTTGTAATTAAATGGTATATTTACTTCATTTCTTATACTTCATTAGTATATTTAACGTTAGTTTTAAAACTGCAATTATTTACTAAACTGTTTTACCCAAAATGGATATTTAATGTTAACCTTTATGTTTTATATCCTCATCAATAAGTATATGACTGTAAACTTTCTAATTCCCTATTGGTTAAAACACCAGGGGGAAGTAATTCACACATGTATTAACAACCTTAGAATGCTTACAAAAAAGAATGTTTTCTCAACAAGCAAGTTGATGACATAAACCGCATTCCCTCGTTTGTGATAAAAAAAAGTACACATTCTAGGTTTCACGATCAATCGTAAGTGACTGGAAAGCACATTATGACCGTCACAGTACATCAATAAGATACACTGACAATACTTATGTCTGACAATATATCTGACGGGCTTAGCAAAGTGAAGAGTGCTAAAAGTCCTTCGGATAAAGAAAGTGATATAAGTTAAATTGAATCTGAACTGATTCCATGATCACATTCATAGTACGACAATTTCAGAACTTCACAATGAATTGTGATTTGGATTAATTTATCTTTCCAGATAAATTAATGTTCTTAATGTCAGGATACGTTTTAAATGCTGTCAATTCCTCTTCGAAATAGATTATTCAATAAAAATTAAATGGGAAACTTCGCCTTCCATTAAAGAAGCAAACCGGGGCGTTACATTATAAAAACCTTATGTACTGCCAGACCGTATATATACTGTCAATCTACAAGTGATCAGACCATGATAGGCATCTCGGTACAGACATATAAGCACATAAAACATATTTAATGTTAAGAACTATTTTTGTTTACGATTGCCCTATATGTATTAAAATCTTAGAATGTTCTATTTAAACAAACGAACTACTAGTTCACCCGAAATTTGCAGAAAACGGCTAGTGGCAACTTTCTTAATTGAAGCTCTCAAGCTGATATATTTTATTGAAATGTTTTTTAGATATATGAAAATTAAATAAATTTAAACGATCTGAAAGATCAAACCAAACTTATGTTAAAAGATGTATAACTATTTGGGATTCGCTTCGCTAGGTATCCCTTATTGTCAGGCTTTTCCGGCCGTCTGTCTGTGTGTGTGCGTCTGCTTTTTTGTAAAGTGACGCTCCACAGCCCAAACCGACGGAACGATTCCGATTAAACTTCTTGAACATGTGCCATAGGGGTTTAGGGTGCGCGCATTTGAGTTTCGTTGCTAAGGACATATCCGTTGCTATGCAACGAGCAATGTCGAGAGCTGAAAATTTGATTATAGATATATCGAGATATTAAAAAAAAAAAGTTTTAGTAATAATTTTTTATTGTTTCCAAATGGTAGCCTTTCAACGATCGAGTATCTTTTGATACGCCCGTTTTAAAAAAACCCGGAAAGTATTATAAAGTATTACCTGCGGCGTACGAGCGGGCGGGCGGCGTCCAGTATGTTGTCAGCTAAACAATTTCAGAAGCCTTTCTTCAATCATCACAAAGTTTAGTATGAACATTTAATGGCATTATCTCTAAGACACGTTTGAATACTAGCCATATCGCTCTAGTCAATCGAGAGTTATTGCCCTTAAATTATAGAAATGATCGAAAATTGGTCTTGTGAGCTAAATAGTTTTAGAAGCCTTTGTCGAATCACCAATTTGGGGAAATGTCTATAATTTAAAGGCAATAATTCTCGATTGACAAAGGCAATATGGCTAGATATTGGCCTTTACACATTCTGACCAAATCTGGTGATAATTGGACTAATGCTTCTAAAGTTATTTAGCTGACAAGACCAATGTTAGGTAAATGCTATAATTAAAGCCGATAACTTTCGATTGGCTTGAGCGATATGGCTAGTTATCGAACTTGTCTAAGGTATTATGTCATTACACATTATGAACACATTTACTTGGAAACGTTCAATAAACAGCCATTTAATTGTGGGTCAATGGAGAGTTATTGCCCATTAATTATAGAAATAACTTCAAATACGTATTGTCCGATCAATAACTTTTGAAGCCTTCATCCAACATACCCAATATAGTTAGGATGTATATTGGCATAGTATCTCGGACAAGTTTTATAACCAGCAACATTGCTTGAGTCACTCTATTTATTTCTCTTTGATTACAGAAATCACCTTAAATCGGTTTTTACCGCTCACAACCTTTAGAAGCATTTGTCCAGTCACCACCAAATTTGGTTAGAATAGGTATTGGCAAAATATCTTGGACAAGTCCGATTACAAGCCATATCGCTTCATTCACTGGAGAGTTATTGTCCTTAATTAAAGAAATTACTTCAAATCGTTCTTGTCCGATCAATAACTTGTGAAGCCTTAATCCGTTCATCAACACATTTAGACAATAGGTTGATCGACACAATCTCTTGTTCAGGTTCTATAACTAACGTCGTTATCTTATTCACTACACACTTATGTCCCTCGAAATGGCCAAAACTGTATTAACAGTGTCCGCTCTCTAAGTTTGCCTGACGTACAACCAACCAATTATCACTATACTTGGTCTCAAAAACCAGGACAGGCGCTCTTGTTACAGTTGTGTTTGTGTCACCCTGCTTAGCATGGTAGGCACTTAGGATTACTTTTTTTGTCTGGCGTCTGTCTGTCTGTCCGTCCGTCACACTTTTTCGTGTCACTTTCAATGAACAGGTGCAGGTCACACACGTGCTCCGCGGAGCACTCCATTCTAGTTTACTTCAATCTCCCCTAGTGCTGCAGTGGTAGTATTCGATGGCGATGTTATTGCACCATCTGATTAAGCTTTGCAAGATCTACAAACAGTGTTTTAAGGTGATTGACCTCCGACCTCGGGTTTCCGAGCTAAAGCTGGAAGTTTGCAAAATATACAAAGGCGAAAATCACCAAGGCGAATCCAACGTCGCATACCGGCTTGTTTTATGTTACTTAATATACACACTTGATATGGATATATGTGTATATACATGTGTGAATATTTGTGGGTCGAATGCATAAGTACTTGATTAAGGAAAATAAACGAAATTGTCATTACACCAGCTGAAGTATTGTTAGTTTTACAGAATCTTAGCTTTGATGGCATCAATAATCGAATACTGGTAGAATCTGCAAATGAATGAGCTTCTCCTCTAGGCAACCTGTTCGATCAATCAATTGATATAAGTACTTTGCCATCTTCTTGGAAAATTTCTAATGTATGTCCGATTTTCAAAAAAGACGATCCTTCTCTTCCGTCAAACTATATACCAATTTCTCTTTTAAATTATATGGAAAAAGCTTTAGAAAAACAAATTTTTAAACATGTTTTTAATTATTTAAAAGACCCAAACTTGTTCACACCCTTTCAGTCTGGGTTTTTACCAGGAGACTCAACCATAAATCAAGTGACATTCTTATATAATCAACTTTTTAAAGCTCTTGGTGAAGGGTTAGAGTTTCGTATGATCTTTTTCGATACAGGTAAAGCCTTCGATAGGGTATGGCATAAGGGTCGTATATTTAAGTTACAAGCTGCTGGTATGGGTGGAAAGCTCTTATCTTGGTGTTCTGAATATTTGTCAGATAGGTCACACAAACATGTAATTCCAGGAGGATCTTCAGACTTTTGGTATATTAATGCTGGCTTTCCACAGGGATCTATCATTGGACAGATACTATTTCTAGACAAATTCAACAATATTGACTAAAATATTAACCTATTCGCAGACGACACAAGCTTGTCAATGGTCGTAGAGAACCCGTTTGTACAAAACCACAAACATTTGGGTATTTTCATATCTAATGATGTCACATGGAACTTTCACATTAAAAACCTGATATGAAAGGCCTTGAAATGTTTTAACGTTACGAGACGTCTCAAATATTGCCTTGACCGCTCAACTCTGCAAGTCATATATATCTCATTCATTAGACCAGTTCTTGAATACGGCGACGTTATCTGGGACAATGTACCCCAATACCAGAAGGAGGAACTCGATAAAGTACAAAATGAGGCAGCGCGCATCGTTACAGGTTGCAGTAAACTGGTGTCTCTTGCAAATCTTCAAACGGAATCCGGGGGGATCATTATAAGATTAAAGGAGGAAACACAAACTTATATTGTTTTTAAAATAGTGAACGGTCTTGTCCCTAACTATCTATCCTCTTTTGTTCCACCGTATGCTTACACTACAAATTATAATCTTCGTAATTCAAGCAATCTGAGAAATATATACTTAATGGAATGGTCTACCACTAAACATAAGGAATACTAATTCTCTGTCGTTGTTTAAGTCACTTATAATTATAAACATGTATCAATTCATGATGCAGTTAACAATGTATTTGGCCCAAATCCATCTCGCACTATATATCTCTCTATTATTATTTTTTTCTATTCATGGTCAGTTCATCAATACAATTTGTATATTTATATTGCATTTTGTAAACAACTGTTCAATCAGCTTTTAGCTTTCGCTCCAATCCTTTTCGCACTTATTGATTGTATTGTTGTTTGTGTGCCTTACAATATTGAATGAAATATGTTTAAACTAAGGAAAAAAACATTGCAATAGACAGACAGAGGGGTGTTTTTCATTAATGTACACACTATACTAACGTATTACTGAAGTTACTATAGTAACATAAATGTTCCAGATTTCCATACGTAATTTCACTTCCTGCTTAAATATGTAGATTTCCATACGCTATTTCACTTCCTGCTAAGATTTGCAGATTTCCATACGTAATTTCACTCGAAGTCGTTGTCTTATCCCCTGTAACATATTAACATTCTTCTTAGATATGAATCAATACAGGTTCTGATTATTTCATTTGTTGAGTTCAGGCTGCTTTTTTCTGTTATCGAGATATGTTTTAATTTCTTTTAGATTTGATACAAATGCATTTGACTGAAAAGTGTATACATAGTGACATAACACTAATTTGTATACCAACAGGTTACTGAAACATAAGTATTTTTTCACATTCTATTGTTTAATGAATTTATTTAAACCTAAATAAACTAAATATCATAACATAGTGCGCATGTATTTTCGTTGAGAAAAAGCACGTTGTGTAAAGTGTTGATGTTGTATGAGACAGACCTGTTTGTTATATATCTGGTCCGTACTGATACACATATCGATAGTAAATATGTTAAAGTTTAAATTTGTGATAGAAAACAAGTAAGATACTAACCAGTCGACACACTTTCATATTCGAGAGTATTTTCGTTTGTGTCTCTTAATTCTTCATCTACATGCCTGAAATGACATAATAAATCTAACAGATTGATCAATTGATTGGAGTTTAAGGCTTTTAAACAAGTCTTATCAATGCAGACAATTCATCTATTAATGTATTTACAGGCCTTCTCACACCAGAACTTCACACGACATACTTTCCAAGTAACTTGCTGCTTTTTCACACATACTATTAGCCCATTGGTGGAGGACTAATGACGCTGGTCACAGTGACTTTTGTCAAACGTCAGGAAGAATTTTGGCTGAGCTGGGGTTCCAACACACAACCTCTGGAAATATGATAGGAGTTCTTTTTCTCTATCTGCCTACCGATATCTGGTCTACCCATGTTCATAAATGTTACAATCAATTAAACTTTAAAAGCAGAACGACGCGAATTCATTGAATCATACATAAACAATTTAAAGAGAAACAAGTCGTTTGTAATATGTTCTTATATATGATGTAGTAATGCTTAAACCGTAAGTACTGGGCCGGTTTGGTGGAGATGTTATTTAGGGAGAATTTACCTTTGAGGGAGAAGTATAAGCTCATAGGTAATCGCTTACTTTAATAATAAGCTTAATCGACTTATATACAGGTATAGAATGTTCTTCTGTGTGTTATATTTATAGTATTTTTAAAATATATGTACATGTATAAATACGGGTCTACACTGTAGGTGTCACCTTGTCTTCGATCCATGTCAGTGCCTGGAAAGTAACAAAAGACAAATAACGTAGTAATAAGCATTCTCTGAATATCTTTTATTATTTAACAAATATTGAAATGAAAAGAAAACAATATAAAACCAAAAACGAGTTATAGTTGTGAAGAAATTATAAAGCCAATACCTGTTGTAGGTCTTCCACTCCCCTGTGATTGGATTGTATCACTGAAATTGGAATCACACTAAAATGATCTCCTGAAATGCTTGAATTACATCTTAATTTACAGAACACTCCTAAGACATGTAGCATTCGTTACTTTACAAACGACCAATACATACCGATACTTACTTTTTCATGTACTGACATACTGACTCTAAATTCATAACGAACACTTAAAATAATCTTATTTGTTTCAAGGAATAGTCAATATTTAAAAGTTTCTATGTGATAGAATAGTATTGGTGGAAATAACTGGGGACATAGGACGTGTGTCCGTGAAATGAAGGATAAGATATGTAAACGTCTACTACCTACTGTTTTAATTATCTCTTAGTCTGCCGCATTCTTTCTGCTGATAACGATGTTTATTAGTTTAACTACATAAGACATTATAATTCATATGTTGCTTACTGTCACGCTTAGCAATACAAGATAAATGTGCATAAACACATCGCTCATCACGAAATTTTCGTTGTTTAAAGGTTTCATTTTTAATATGATCACGGGTTGTAAAGTTCGACTGACTATTCGTCTGTCATTGTTGGTTCAGGCTCTCAAAGGAATCGAAGTATCACGAGCCTCTACCTAGCGATATGTCAGACAGCATTACCATCAGTGTCTCTAGGAAAACGATGCAATACCCGATTATGATGATTTACCTGTTCAATGGTGTACTATCTCGTCGGGTGTTGTCTGCAAAATTAAAGTGAAATAATTATCAAAGCGAAGACATTAAAATGTTAGTATAACGTTAACTTTAAATCAGTTAAAACATGTTGTTGTCAAAAAAGCATTTACTATTTAGAAGACAAGAGGCCCAAGACAGCCAGTATCGCACCACTGCCATTTGGCAATAAATAAATCTCAAAAGAGCTCCGCCCCCTGGAGGTCATCGTTTTTGACCAATAAGCATGACTTGAAGGCATCAGATAGAGGGTCACCCTAGGAACATTTCTACAAAATTATTAAAAATCGGCGTGACACTTTCGTAGAAGAAGAAATTTTAAGATTTCACTTTTTTTTTCTTTTGGTTGCCATGGAAACTAAAATTGTGCATGGATCCATAAAAATTAGAGGAATGTAGGAGAGAACATAGCGAGGATGATTCCTATGTAGTTTCATTTCAATTGGGAGGTGAAGTTGTTTGAAACAAAAAGTTTACGCACGCACGCATGGACACACGACGGACAATTCGCAAAGTCATAAGCTCGACTGGCTTTTAAAGGTGTATTTAGCATGAATAAGAGAGATATAGCGACACAAATGGATAGGAAGTGAACACATACATTAAATAAGAAAGTAGTGGGAATTTATAAACATAATGTCGACTAGAAATCTAAGAACGGAGAGGACCGGATCACTTCGAGTTCATCATAATTTTCGAATAGTTTAAACTGTTTGATAAAAGTTTTCGAATAATATTTAATCATTCTTAGCACAGCTAAGGCTGTATTCAAACTTTCTAAATAATCAAGGTGTATATCATTATAAATCACTACTGTATCGTTTAAAATCTACAGGAGGCGAAATGTGTCTCTCCGGGTATGCCTGCACGACATGCTTAGGTCGGTCCGGTCGATACTTAACACAGAGTCCACAATGTTAATTTTCTCGCGGAAGGCTCGGATGTTGCTAACATTTCTGACAAACACGCCGAACTAAAGCGCTAAACAAAAAACCAATCACCTCATCATGAATAGCAGACAATACAGTGGTACTATGTGTCTTGGTATGAACAGGAGCTCCTAAACCTTATTACCTGTCGATCCTCTTTTCCACATCACGAAAACAACAACAACTATCAGACAGATCACGCCTGCTACAGAACCACAAAACGGCCCTGCAATTAACGCAACATTAGTTGTCCGTTCTTTGTTTATGTTTTCTGTAATAATAATAACAATGCTTAATTTAATATAGGTGTATTCATAGAATAAGCAATGCATATGGACGTCACCTCTTGATTGACTGCTGCAAGGTAACCGAACATTTATAAGAGTGTTATTATTTCCTAACTTGTAGAAATGTGTCATGCCTTGTGGATACATGTATACAAGGGAAGAGCATGCGTTTGTTAATCATTTCCCTCATACGACAATTCTGCAGCAGACGACTTTGAACATATTTGTCAAAACATAGAAAATCTCTATAATTGAATGGATGACTTAACGTGGAAAACATTGTGACAAAGGAGAAATTGCACAATTGCGCAATTTCTTCTTTTGTCACTATGTTTTCAAAAAGTCGTCTGCTGCAGAGGCATCAGAAAGCATCTAAATGAGGGAAAGGGTTAGTTTGGTCATTACAAGGTGGTTTACTGGTACATATAAGGCATACGACAAAGTGAATGTGATGTACTGAAATTTTTTTGAAAAATAATCATAACTAATGCCCTAAAGGAACAATAAAGTGTAAAGGGTTTATAGTCCTTTAATGTATTATTCATATTAGATAAATTGCAGGTAATTGATTTGATATTTAATTACACTATTCGTCTAATATACATGTTTTTAATAGCCTTGAGCGATAAGTCATTTACCCTTTGTGTCATACCTCAAACGTTCTGCATCTCCAGTACAGATGTCTATTTAATACAAAGTGGGGAAAAAGGTGAAATTGCCTTTTATTTATAAGCAATTTATTTTTACGAAAACTTTTTCAACCTTTTATTGACACTTTTTCAGAAGTTTTTATTACAATTTAAGAAAAGCTTGTGATGTGAAGGGGTATGGTGGTATTGTTTATGACAATGGTATTAATATCTATAGATTTATATCCCCATTAATGTTTTTATATGAATTATTAACTAATTATCACTATGTTTTATCCTTGGTTTAAATTTCACAACCATTTTGCATTATCCATTTCCCACATATAGATGCCTTCTGACGCCTCTGCAGCAGACGTTTTATTCAAACATTATGATAAAAGAAGAAATTGCTCAAATAATTCAAGTATTAACTCTTTTCCT
>JAUELF010229423.1:0-13735 GCA_031471495.1 Clinocardium nuttallii
ATGTTCAAGTCATTTTCGTCCAAAAGGTTCAAGTCAATCGAGTCCACAATATCATTAATAAAGAGAATGAATAACAACGGTGATAATGGCTCGCCCTGTTTGAGTCCCATTGACACATCAAAGAAATCAGAAAATTGCATGTTTATATTCAATTTGACACATGATTTAACACTAGAATATATTGATTTCAACATATTGACCATTCTACAGCTTACGCCGGCCTCCAAAAGCTTATGCCACAATGCATTTCTGTGCACGGTGTCAAAAGCTCTCTCAAAATCGATGAAAATACACCATAACTTTAGTTTTTTACTTAAAACCTTTTGTATAAGAGAGTGCAATACAAAGATGGCATCCGCTGTAGAACGACCATCGCGAAACCCAAATTGTACATTGTTCAATATATGTTCGCTTTCACTCCATGTATTAAGCCTATTTCTGAGTGTCAATGAGAAAAGTTTTGAAAGAGTGTTAACAATAGTGATACCTCTATAATTCGATGGGTTAGATGGGTCGCCTTTTTTAAAGATTGGAATAATATATCCGTTGGACCAAGATTCTGGGTATACACCCGATTCATAAACGTTATTAAACAAAATAGTCAAATATGGCGCTATGAAATCTTTCGAGTCCAAAAAGAAATCTGCCACGATGTTTTCCAAGTCTGCACTTTTATTCCTCTTTAGAGTTGAAATAGTACATTTAATTTCATCTGTGGTAAAGGGTTTGTCTAACTGGTCAATACCTATCGGTACATCACGTGAACAGTGTGAGTAATCAGGCATATCCTTATTGGAAGAGTCTGGATGGCATGTGTTAGAACAATTAGAAAAATGCTTTACAAAGTCCTCCATCTCAACATCGCTACAGGGACTCTTTTTATTTGATTTAAATGTTTTAACATATGACCAAAACTGTTGAGGAGCATATTTGCTTAGGTTCGAAAGTTTAATCTTTTCGGATTTATAGAATTTGCTCTTCGATATCCGTTTCGTTTTACTGTAGGAAGAACGAGCTTGTAAGAATAACAACTTATTTGAATCAGTTCGCTGAGTGGCATAACACTTTTTTGCTTTGTAAAACAAACCCTTTGCTACTTTGCAATCGGTATCAAACCATGGAGATTTAAGAGTTTTTGTATGTTTGTTCGGGCCCTGGAAAGTGACATTTTTTCCGAATGATTTAAAAGAAATGTCATGCACGAGAGTCGTAAATGATGATATATAGTCATTGATACCAATACTATTTGAAGTCAAATCTTGGGATAATTTGTCAAAATGTAAAGAATTGCTTGACAGCAGTTCCTGGAACTGATTTAAGTCAGAAGAATCCCATTTGATATTTTCAAATGAGACGCTTTGACTATCCATTTTAAATTGTTTGAAACAATTTAAAGAAAACGTTACGGGGCAATGATCAGAGATTTCGATCATGTCTAATACTGACATACTTTTGACTAAGGGTAAACTTTCATGGTTTACTAGTATATAATAAACTGTGCTCGAGACTGATTTATTCTTGTAAAGAGAATGATATGTGCATTTTCCTTCCTCTAAGCGGCCGCTTAAAATACAGCAATCATTCTCCTTACAAAGATTCAATGATTTAATGCCAAACGAATTAACGGTATCGTCATGATTTTTACGCTCAGGTAGAGTACTATTATTGTATTAATGCACGGGAGATCAACAAAACGGTCAATATTCAAATCACTGATATAATCTAAGGGTCACCCGTGTGTGCATTAAAATCGCCCAGTAAAATTATGTGTCCGTTTTCATCATGCGCTCTTACTTCACTAGATAAATATTCAAAAAAGTCAAATTGAAAAAAGTCAGAGTTAACATTGTTATATAAACTAGAACCCTCGGGGGGAACATAACTTACACAAAAATAAACATCGTGCTCTGATCCTAATATTTGTGTTGACAATTTAAACCAAATTAGACCTTTGAAATCAATTTTAACTACAGACAAATAATGACAGTATTCATGTTTAAGGTAAACAATTATACCACCGCTATTTTTTCCTAGCTTTTCTATGATATTTCGGACGTGGACAGTTAATGCAGTTATAACCATGCAAATTAATGGGTGTGGGGTTCGAAACCCAAGATTCTGTGAATATGAGAATGTCATGCTTATTTATGATAGATAAAAAATCTAAATCATCGATTTTAGAAGAAATACCCTGTGCAAGATAACTGTTCCAGTTGTAAACCGTATTTACTGTTATCATATTTCGAAATCGTGTCAACAGTATAGGATTTTCCATCTATTATGACTTTATCATAGGAAAGGATTGCAGTTTTGCCGTCTTTTCTTGCTTGATCAAAGAACGGTCTTATTTTGTTTTGTTTTACTCAAACTATGGGATGTACCTTTGAGCTTATCATATGATCCTCTCTTGACTAACTGTTTATCCTGGAAAAAAAACTGAATTTAGCTACTATTGGTCGTTTAGCTTCTTTTTTTAAACCGCCAATTCGATGTGAACGTTCAATTCTAATTTTGTTTTTTGCATCTGCAATATTAAGCTTTGTCTCACAGAAGTCAAGAACCTTGGAAAGGCAGTCCTCCTCGCGACTTTCGTTTGCAGTGCCACACTCTTCAATACCAAAAAAGAGTAGGTTATCACGCATATAGCGTGACTGGAGATCAACGATCCTGTCAGAGAGGGATGCATTTTCAAGCTTCAATGACTCATAGGAATTGGACAAATCGGCCACAAGATCATTTTGTTGTTTTAGTACATTATGAATCGAAGTTTGTTTTGACATGAGTTCATCGCAAGTTTTTGAGTCGTAGGCACGACTATTTTCAAGTTTACACAATTTATTTGAGTTCTTTGAAGCTGTACTTTCAAGGGACGAAACTCGTTTGTCAATAGCGGTCATCTGTTGTGATACAGTAGAAAGCTGATTTCCAATGGATTCCAGCTTGTCTAACACAGATTGCTGAAATGATTTATGTTGGTAGGTTGGGGTAGATACATAACTATGTGGGTATGGAGACTGTGGATACGGGAAATATCCGCCAACTGGACCTGGGTACGGGGGTATCTATTGCAGGAGACTATGAACGAGGAGATGGGATAGTTTGACTGTTTTGACTGGAAGCCATGTTTTGCTTGTTTTCCTCTGATTGACTAGACTGAGACTGGTCTAGATTGACATTGTCCGAGACTGGTTTACTGTTTGATTTAGATGCACGTGTTGGGCGTTTTGGGATTAGTGTTTGTAACACTCACCGAATCAGGAGACGATTGAGATTTCTTCCTCTTTCTTTGTTTTGAATTCCCGCCCATTCGGCACAGAACTGAATAAACGTCCAACTAATATCCAGCCTATAAGATGTACATTACTCTGATCACTAATGAAAGTTGTTCATATTAAAACCAAGTTATATCCAGTTTGTAATGGTAATAAACAGAACAATCTCTAGATCTGTTCATCAGCTAAAATTTTCATGTCCGCCATACCGGAAGTCACGTTAACAACATATCGTTTAAATGACATTTTATTGCCTGTCCATCATTACCCCTTTCCCACTAACACCAAGTCTGTAAAGTCGACTTTGAAACATGTTAGACAACAAAATGAAAGATTTGTGTAGATCAAAGTATACTTATTGAATGAATTTGAAAAGTTTATGGCAAAGGCAGATGCTGTTTTTACATAATTATGTATATATAGATTAGTCAGCGGGCCGACACATTCAGTCTCAGCGGGATAGAGGTATAGAGTAATGATTTATGAAACAAGAAATCCACAGGAGGTGTAACATGTCTGTCCGGGTTACCCTGTGCGGCATGCTTGGGCTAATCAGGGTGGACACTTTACATAGATACCAGATTGTTGGTTTTGTCGCGAGACGGCTCATATACGTATAGAGTTAGACTGCTGATGCACGGGGTCGTCATAGTTTTCTCTGGAAGCAGTTGCATGAAGAGTGCAAGTCAATGGACGCCACTCAACGATGGTCACTGTGAAAATAATCAGGTTTTATCGAACGACTGCTTTTTTTTTTAAACACGGTAATACAATGGCTTTCCTGACTGGGTCAGTTACTAGTACTACTGACACATGCGACAGTATGCTATCTGTACAATCCTAACAGCAAAGATGGGAAATTAGTAACCACCATTTTAAAGTGGATTGTATGAACCGGTGAAAGATTGAACCCGTGATCTCCTGCACACGGGGCGAGCGCTCTAATACTATTCCACCCAGTCGTCAAACCTACCATTGACTCTCATAACGGGTTTGAGCTATAATCTGCTCTTCTGACCTTACAACTGGTGTGTTCGCTTCAGTTCGAAGGTTAAAACGGACACGTATTATATTTCGCTCTTTTATTCAACAATATATTTATGTATGTATTTCAGGATTGATTTTGTAGATGGCGGAGATACACGATTTAGGGGTAAGACATTTTCCTTTAAACAATCGACTTTTAGCGTCTCTAGAGCAATCAGCTTTTGTGTATAATAGTGTCTAGATTGTATCAATTTGATACCTTATTCTCAGATATACAATATTGTCTTCAGTGTATCAATTTGATACCTTGTTCTCAGATATATAATATTGTCTAAAGTGTATCAATTTGATACCTTGTTCTCAGATATATAATATTGTCTAGAATGTATCAATTTGATACCTTGTTCTCAGATATATAATATTGTCTAGAGTGTATCAATTTGATACCTTATTCTCAGATATATAATATTGTCTAGAGTGTATCAATTTGATACCTTGTTCTCAGATATATAATATTGTCTAGAGTGTATCAATTTGATACCTTGTTCTCAGATATATAGTTTGCCTACAGATATTCTCCTAAAAGATTACTCTGAAACATATATATATATATATATATATATATAGCAGTACTCCCAGATACAACTGATTTTTTTTCTCTCTTTTTTTGTCTATCATATCATATTCCGTATGTTATGTTTATATGTTTAGTTTGCAAAGTAAACATTTGAGCCGTTCCACGAGAAAACCAACAGTATAGATACATTCCGTGTAAGGGGGTAGAGGTAAAGACAAATGAATCATGAAACAAAAAATATACAGGAGGCTAACGTGTCTCTCCGGATTAGTCTGCGAGGTATGCTTAGGCTGACCCGGATCGATGCTTTACGCAGAGTCCACAATGTTGATTTTCTCGTGGAATATATATATATATATAAAAAATCCGATACTGGGAATATTTCCAATTTTCAACAATATTTCAGGTATAACCAGCAAGAGAAATATGATATTGCTATCAATAAGAATTGCCACATTTCAACTCTTATAATTACATCCATCCTACACGATGTCCGATTTGTCATGTTTTGAAAAGATTTGAGAATTGAGGACAATTCATGTCATTTTCAACTGTATTTCAGTTGTATACATGGTAATCAGAAATACATGTTTCGCCAAAAGATACTTTAAGCAAGTGATCAATTAATTTAAATCTGAGCACTTTACTGAAGTATTTTTCACAAACATTCCTTTCTTTCATATTCACATGTTAAACGGAAATCTGAATGCATGTAATGGCATTTGAACAACATAAGACAGCAGTCAGATAACTTTACAGCAAATAACGCATTTATAAACTCTTTGCTGGCGAAGAATGCACAAGTGGGTCGAATATTCGAATACTCGAATACTTTGTGATCGAATATTCAAATACTAATTTTGGTATTCGTTGCCATCCCTGCCTTTAATCCATGTTCCCACACCCCCAAACTGCAAAATGATATATATATATATTTTGTGATCTTGTAATATGTAATTTTCTTTTCAGACGACAGACGAAGGAGGAGGAAAGAGGAGGTAAACATATTTTCATATGCTTTATTTTTGCTTGTGGCTGTTCCAGGAAAAACTTTGAGTGGGAGGGAATATTATTTGATTAATACTGATTACCTGTACTTCCCAAAAAATATGTATAACTTTATGGGTGGTCCCCTAAAAATCCCTTATTTTCCAGGAACAGCCCTTAATATGACTCTAAATATTAGGCTTTCTATTAGCTTTAGCCATTGAAATCAATTACCATATCAAATTATGTTGATTGATTAATTTAACCCTTTTCCAGTTGCAGACTCATTCTGACGCATTACTGAAAACATTATTTCAATGTTTAATGATTATACTTTAGTTTATTATAAAATTGAGCAGCAGACGACTTTGAACATATTTTGCCAAAAAAAACCTGAAAATCTCAATAATTGAATGGATAACCTATGACTAAAAGTGGAAAACATTGAGGCAAAAGGCGAAATTGCTCGTATCAAAAAGCCGTCTGCCGCAGAGGCGCAGAATGAGTCTATATGAGGGAAATGTTAAATAAGCATTGCTAACACCATCTTATTCTAAATATTGTACAGAGTCTTTACAACTGAAAGTAACAGAATCACCGATTGGACACATCAAACAGTTCATCCAATCAGAAAGTCTGTGACACTGAACCATGGAATCAGAATGATTGTTTTGATATCGGTACTTTTGAGTAAATACGACAAGACCACTTACACAACAAAAAAGAGAGGTCCCCCGGGAAAAACAACCAGAGAGGTCCCCCGGGAAATACAACAAGAGTATTCTTTTGACAAACGTAGTTAAATGTTATATGTTTATAAAAAAAACCCTTACCAACGTGCAACAAAATTGCAGCAGACGGCTTTAAAATCGTCGAAAATATTGAAAATGTCTAAGATTTAAAATATAGTTTTTGAAAAGAGTTGAAAACATTGTGACAATTATTAGCAAATTAAGCATTTTCTCTTTTTCTCACAATGTTTTCAGATGTCTTCTTCTTCTTCAGAGGCGTAAAATTGCGTGTTAAAAGGTTAAATACCATGAGAAAAATTGCAACATGTTCATCATCCGAAAAAACACACATATTCTTTGTGGTACGTTTTTGTAAAGCCTCGATAAAAAACAAAAGCGCCAAAGAAAGCAAGTCGTTTTGTAGTAATACTATTCATTCCAAAAAGGCAATGAACGTGGGTAAATGGTAACTCGTATAACGGAAGAAAATATCTTCTATGGTGGCAGCGAACTGGCATCGCTGTGTCTCTTAGAAGCTATCCGATTGTGTTGTTATTGATTTTTGTGTTGGGTATCACCGCATTTGTAATTGCATAAGTTATCTGGTATATTCTCAGTTGAATCTTCCTCTCTTTTGAAGTTTCACCCTTTTCTTAATTTAGAAGCACCTTAAAACATCACAAAAAACATTAAAAGACAACGTTTGAAAACAATGTAGTACAAGGAGATTTTGCACATCATGAGCAATTTCTCATATTGCCACACTGTTTTCAACTATTAAATATTTGTAGAAATATTCCATATGTTGTCCTTGATGTTTCAAAATCGTCTGCTACATATTCGTAGGGTTATTTCGATGTCTGTGTGGTAGAAACTAATTTAAAATATATTAATCGAAACGTCTTTTTCTAAAGGTAATAGTCTGGTTTTATTGTTCATTTATTTTCTTGATATTCTCATACGAGTTTTAAAAGCATTACTCAAATTTCGTACAATGCTGGTCTCCTATCTGTCAATTCTTTAACTTATTCCCACTATTAAACAGTACCAACAATTCTTCGTTTGGTCATTTGAGGACAATTTAAGTGAACAATGGTCGCCGTTTTCTTAGAAAAAGATTTGTTACCCTTTCCCGCATACCCATTTATGTCGAAACAACATTAAAAACAGTGGAAACTCTCTATACATGAATGTAAAACTATTTAATAAGGTTGCCAACTTATTTATTTGCATTATAAGCAAGTTTTCATTTTGCCACATATTTTTTCAAAACTCGTCTGGGGCGGATACGTCAGAAATGGCTCCTTTTTCTTTAGTTGTCTGCGTAAGCGGCGTCTGCAAGCGACTACAAGCGTCTGTATGTGGGAAATGATTATGCTCCTCTGAAACCAGGATCAATATAACCAGACGAGTGATACCAAATACTTAATAAATGGCTCCTCCAAAATTGCTCGAAGTATGTCGGTGAAACAATTGCTGATAATCTACCCTAACCGCCTCGGGTGTGGATTCGATCCCCGGCCGCGTCATACTAAATACCTTTAAAAATGGTAGACACTGTTCCCCTCCTTGACGCTCGAGATGGCGGGATAAGCATCACAACTTATTGGCTGGTGTCAGGATAAATTGACCACCTACATCGACCAGGAGTACTGTTAACTTACCAAAGAAACGCCGTTATGTAACTGAAATTGGCACAACACACCATTTTAACAAACCTGTATTGTGTATAATCAAATAATCTACCCAGGTAACACTGTGACAAATACTGTCCAAAGACGCTTTAAACACTTAACAAAATGGAAGATATTGCTGTAATGATAAACGTAGAAGTCATTAATTATTTACTTCGACATTTTGCACCCGCCATCATATAACATTTAAAAGAAAACACAATTACATATTAAGCATTATTCGAAAATAGTTTTAAAAATAAGTGCATTGATCTTCCCTGTATGTGACGACCTAGTAGAAGATGACCTTTCTCAAACATGATGTCCACTCAATCTGATATTCAGACTTCTGCATGTCAAGATTTACAATGACTATCCTGAAATGTATTCGAATCGGACGGTTATAGACTATACTTTAAACTATGAACATAACTAACTAGATGAACAGATTGGTAATGTATTCGAATCGGACGGTAAAATACTATAATTTAAACTATGAACATAAATAACTAGATGAACAGATAATTTAAACTATGAACATAAATAACTAGATGAACAGATTGGTAATGTATTCGAATCGGACGGTAAAATACTATAATTTAAACTATGAACATAAATAATTAGATGAACAGATAATTTAAACTATGAACATAAATAACTAGATGAACAGATTGGTTATGTGGTAAAAACGCCATTATATGCGGGGGAACCACGTCAAAAGTGTGGAACGCCTTCACTGTTTTGATATGTTGTATTGTATTATACGAAATACATTTCCATGTATACGAGGTACATAACAAATTATTTCATTTGACATGGTACATTTTGCATGATATGCAATGCCTTTATAGTATGTATGGTTGCTGTTTCATAATATGCAGTGCAAACTTGTGTCGATACAGTAGGCTAATCATTATGTGATGTACAAACAACGTCATATGCAATACAAACAACATTGTATGCAGTTCAAATGGCATAACAGGCTGATCCGGGTCGATACTTTACGCATAGTCCACAATGTTGGTTTTCTCGCAAGACGGCTCAAATGATGTTTTCAAATATATACTGGCAAAACCATGCATCTGATTTGACGCCAGTGAGCTTGTTTCACGTGTTAAAAGAAGCGTCAATGTCTATATTTAGATTTAAGCAACACACGAAAAAATACTGATCAAGCTAAACAAACAGGTTGAAAAAATTGTGGCAAGGAGAAATTGATTGTTTTCAAAACACGGCTCAGAGCCAGCGCTGTTGTCAGTTTAGCCCGGTTAGATGTCAAAAATGGGACTTCCGTTTGTTCCGTAAACTATCTCAGAGCCAGCGCTGTAGTGAGTTTAGTCTGATTAGATTTTAAAGATGGAACTTCCGTTTGTTTCGTAAACTATTTGAGAGCCAGTGCTGTAGTCAGTTTAGTTTTCCTCGCAGCATTAATTCCGTTGAGGGCTGTGGCGATAAATTAGATCTTCTCTATAATAATGGAAAACATGAAACCACGCTTCCATCCAGATATTTGCTCTTTTATAGGGCCTGTCTCCCATTGCCAGTGGGTGTTTTACTGATTCTGCAGATAATCACATACTTTACGGTCTTCCAAAACCCGACACTACTTTCGAGTGAGAAACAGTGCTCGACAAAACAAGATTGTTCGATGGAACACATGTGTTTCGCTTACCAACGCTTGGCGTACTTGTGGACGGACACCCTCGCGTTTGACCCCTTGTCCATTGTTTTCGAACACAAAACATGACCACTTCAGAAACAGTGGTGCCAAAGACAGATGACACTAAAACTGAACTAGTTTAGATAGCATTGTGTTTATGCATGTGTGTTCCGTTCCACGAGAAAACCAACATTACGAAAACTGCGTAATGTATCGATCCAGATCAGCCTGCGCAGTCCACGTAGGCTAATACGGGCCGACACATTCCGTCTCAGGGAGATAGAGGTATAGAGTAATGCTTCCTAAAACAGAAAATCCACAGGAGGCGAAAAGTGTATGTCCGGGTTAGCGTGCGCGGCATGCCGATGCTCATCTGGGTCGATACTTTACGCAGAATCAACACAATGTTGGTGTTCTCGTGGTAAGGCAGGTGGACATGTGTGCTGATGCTCATCTGGATCGATACTTTACGCAGAATCAACACAATGTTGGTGTTCTCGTGGTAAGGCAGGTGGACATGTGTGAGTATGAACTGTGCTTGAAGGAACATACATGATACCCGTCAATCTCATATGTCTAAACATGTTTAATACTTTTGACTAGATAAATTCAAAGGACAATCCGACATTTGCATTTTACTGTGTATGTCTGTTAATTACCAAATAAATGTTAATTTAAATTAAAATACAATCTAATCATGTTTTCAATATAATTTATCAATACATGCAGTTGTATATATATAATACCTTCTTTGAAGAGCAGGTGTGCCATACAATGATTAATCGACAATTACTATACGTATATGTTTAAACAATCGGGTCTTTATGCTTAATGAAATAAAACTTCCATAATAAAAGTATTAGGTTTCTATCAAATATGAACGGTTATAATTTCTATAGCAACTTTCAGAACACAGATTTATACTTCTTGACATTTATCTTAAATGTAGTTTTGAGTCTTTTAAATATATTTATTATATATCGATTACAAAACAGATTTTCATCTCATTTTAATCATGCTCGATATCTGCTTCCTGGGTCTGTTTGTGGAATTCTATGGCCTCTGTTTCAAAGTTCCTCTAATAAGACGGTATAATGCGATCGTCTAATTTTAGCTAGAGACATATAAATAGTATATATATTAAATACACGTATGTAGTGTTTATATGTATCTGATTAAGTCTATTCTCTTAGTCAGCTTTCCATTCATTCGTCTTGCTATTCGGATGATATGCTATCAAACTGCTTTTCAAAACATACCACTGACATATATACATTTGTCAATCCTGAAATGTTAAAGCAGTATACTTGTTAAAAAAGTAAATTTTAAATTAAGATCAATTTGGGTCTTATTCTTAATGAAAAAACGATGTTTACAATGATTGTTCAAAAGTACATTTTCGATGTATTTGTTCCATGGAAATATAAAAGATTCTGAAAGTTAATAGTATGCAGTTTACCTCTTGCGTGACCTTCTGTTTTAACATATTCCTACTATGGACCTGATCGCAAGTGAACCTGACGTTTTGGTCATGGCAACAGGGTTTAAAACGTACATGTTTTATTGGTACCTCTATAGAACAATTCCTACCAAATACGGACAAGTGAGCAATTTATTCGTAATTACGATTTAATTCGGCAAATGCTACTCACGAAAAAAAGTTCAAACTAGTACATCGCGGAGAGGGACGTCAAACTTAACGCTGAGAATGAATATCATTCAAATGACTGTTGCTCTTCGAATACTACCTCCTCGGGTGCGGAAGGTCGCAGATTCGACCACCGACCGGATACTTTACAAATACGTTAGTAATTGCAACATTGACTGCCCTTCTTGACGCTCGGGGTTGTGGGAATTAGCATTGCGACTGACAGGTTGGAATGAATGAATGTATAGTGTTTTATGGCGCATCGACATCTAAGGTCATTTAGCGAGCATTTAAATTTAATTCATGATCCCTGGGTAAACAAACGAGTACTAGGCTAGAAAAAGTGCCTTGCCCAAGGGCACTCCACCATGACCGTAGTGCCGCGACTGGAGATCGAACCCGGGATACCCGGTTTCGAAATCCCCGACGCTAACCACTCGACCACAGCGGATTCTGACTGACAGGTTGGAGTCAGGATAAACGGACCAGAAGTACTGATAACTCTTACCCAGGAAACGTTGTGATATAACTGAAACATTGTTGAAAGGGATGTAAAACACCTGACAATTAATTTTAGAATAGTAAGCGTAAGGCATTTGCGATCAGTGTAGATCCAGATCTGCTCAGCCAGTACAGCCGCGCAACCTGGTATTTGTCTGCACTGTTAGCTAGTTACATATAGAAGGTCTCAAGGAACTTTTGTAAAGCAGTATATATTTGGATCGTTAGCATGAATGCACGAGGTGACTTGAGTACTACTTGCGTTAACCCTTTCCCACATATAGACGCTTTCTGACACATCTGCAACAGACAACTTTTGAAATCATTGTCGCAAATGGTGGAATTGCTCAAAATGACCAATGTTTCCTTTGCCACAATTATTTCAACTCGATTCAATAATCTTTTATATTAGTATCTTGAGAATTTCAGAGTCATCTGCTGCATGTTGGCTTTGGTGTTTATTCATCACTCGAATAGTCTACATGTCTACTTGCGTTGCATATAACTAGGACTTACAAAGGCAGTATGGACACATTCAACCAGGATCTTTGCAATGGGGGACTCTCTTCCCCCTGTACCACAATCGTCCGTATACATACTTTAAACATGGTAGTAATTGCTGCCTTTATTGGCGATCACGTGCGGGGTTAGCATTACGACTGACTGACTCGTGACAGGATAAATGAACTAGTAGTTCTGGTAACTCACCCAGGTAACGCCGTGATATAACTGATATAACTGATAAAACTGTTGAAAACGGCGTAAATACAAAACAAAACCAAAAAAGATCCTTCTCAAAAAACTTTGCCACGTTGGTCTCTGGAGTTTACCTTTAACCCTTTCCCACATACAGCAAATCTGCAGCAGACGACTTAGAAAACATAGTGACAAAAACTTGAAAATCTCCATAAAAGATAGCTTAATTGTTAAATAAAGTTGAACACAATGTGGCGAAAGGAGAAATTGCTCAGCATGAGCAATATCACTTTGGCCACATTGTTTTCAAAAGTCGTCTTCTGCTATTGCGTCAAAATGCGCCTGCAGGTGAGAAAGGGTTAACACATCTATCCTGATTTTCTGCAATATTTCCATTTTTCGTCTATCAGAGAGGCATTACATATCCCCTGTTTCAGGTAAAAAAAAAAAAAAAGAATCCATCGTACGTGACTATCTTCCCGTTCATAACAACAGATGGTGATTAATGTTTTCGTCGGCTTTCATCTTTATAAGAAATATTATTTCTGAAAATGTTGTGCGAAAAATAGATACACAGCCCGTGGAATTCTCCCGCTTGATGTTTGGGTACATTGACTTTCAACGCCTCACTTGGATTACAAACAAATGAAATATGAAGAATTTGACGCTATAAATTGTTAACTGTTTTCCAAATAACATGTTCAGTTGTGTATAGCTCATATTGCCGGCTAATGTCCGCACCATTGAAAATCATTCACACGAATATTTAAAGTATGTGAAAACAGAGAAATCGTTATGAAGATTATGTAAGAAAATATAACCAATGATGATGATGATATTAAGGATAACATTGATGACTGACGATGATGATGATGATGATGATGATGATGATGATTATGATGATGATGATGATGATGATGATGATTATGATGATGATGATGATTATGATGATGATGATGATGATGATGATGATGATGATGATGATGATGATGATGATGATGAT